>UESW01002725.1:145674-168883 GCA_900491605.1 Calamus simplicifolius | reverse complement strand
CGGATTTTTTCAAATGAAGCTCTGTTTTTCCGATTTTTTTTTCTTTCCTCTTGAAATGAATATCTCAGTTTGTATATTTGATTTGAAAACGGCTTCTCTATTTATAGATTCTGCAAAAATATAGCCGTTAGAAACAAAGAAAAATAGCCGTTAATTAAAAATCTTACCGTTGACGCTGAGTTGGCATTCGGAAAAATTTCGCCCAGATTTGCTGGAGTCGACTCCTGCTTTCCGGAGTCGGCTCGAGGTCGTGATACCAAAAATAGAAATACTCAGAAAGTTATAGGGTCGACTCATCAAAAGTAAAGTGTTGACTCCTGACAGTCGGGGGTCAACTCATGAAAAGTTGGGGGTCACTCGCGAAGTGCTCAGAAAAATACACCTCTGATGTCTGAGCGGAGTCGACTCGCACAGTCATAGGGTCGGCTCAACAGAATCGGGGGTCGACTCGAGAAATTGCATGGGTCGACTCGAGACAGACAGTCATTTCTATACTCTGAGTGGAGTCGACTCTGAAACTCAAGAGTCGGCTCCGGAACGTATCAAAAATCAGAAAGTTTTCTGATTGACTTTAAATTCATTCCAGATTCATTTTAAATCAATATTTTGACTTGAATATTATAAAATTGACATTAGGAATCAATTCAAGAAATGTTCCAAAAACTCATTGATTAAAATATTAAGTATTGAATTTCTTTTTGAAAGCTTAAACTTTGAACTTGAAGTTACTTTCAATTTGATTAAAGTTATACTTTAACATTCTCATTCATTGTTCTAAATAAATTCATTGCTCATGTAAATAAACTCATTACATCATTTAATGTACACATGGCTTTTGGTAATCATCAAAATCAATAAGATTGGGGTATATAATTTTCAACAATCTCCCAACAGGCGCTGATGTGGCTGGATACATGATGCTGCTCAATGAATCTATTAAAAAAATGCAAGTTTATAAGTTAATGACTTAAAAACATTAACAAATATTTGTAATTAATATATACTTACATCCCCTGAGCATCAAGTCGAAGTAAAGTGCGGCCGAAGGCGGAAGAACTCTCGGAGGTCTGTGCCGATCGGGTAGATGGTAATACTGGTGCAGAGGTCGAAGGCTGCGCCTCTGCTGGAGATCCAAACTCTCCATCTCCGACGCTCATGTGATCTGATGTCGAAGGATCCAAACTACGTCTCTGCTCACCCAATCTATCGTCGGTAGATCTACCTCTGCCCCTCATACTGAAAATACTAAGGATTCACACAATTAAATTACGATTAATGATTGACTATGTACGAATTTAACACTTATAAAAAAAAGTTAAATTTTAAAAAACCTTTATGTTTAATCGTTGTCATTTGTTTCGTGAAATGTTGGTTCAACATCCGATGCCGTATCGGATTGCGAATCAGTTTCATTATCGGAAGGAAACCGAACATTTGCATCCGCAATTTCTTGGACATCACCACTTGGATCGATAAGTGATGTTTCAGGAGCTCTTGTGTCGTCCTCAATTGCATGCAGTTCCATCTCATCCTCTTGAAATGCAGGGCACTCGGCGATTGACTTGATGAACTCTCCTCTAATACGATTGTTGAACGTGGGACGATTTTAGAAACGGCCCACCAATCTCGCTTGTCGTTGCGCAAACTTGGATATCCGCAGTAAAAGACTTGCTGAGCTTGGGATGCAAGGATGAATGGGTCATATTTCTGTAATCTTCGTCGATGGTTCACTTCAACCAAATTATAGTCGTTATGAACCCTTTTGCCCACAGGAATTATCGGATCGAACCAATCACAACGAAACAATACGGTTCGTTTTAAAGGCCAACCGGGATATTCAACTTCAACCACCTCTACTAACTTTCCATAATAATCCTGCATATTTGCTCCAACACTTTCTCCTTTTACACACACGCCCCAGTTCTGAGTGCCTCTTGAAGCTGCTAATCGTTCAATCTGAAATTTGTACCCATTTACAAAATAGCCAGTAGAGGTTGTTACGGTCTTCAATGGCCATTGCGATAGACATTTAATGAAAATATTGTCGGTTGTCGACCATGGACCGTTGACCTATAAATTAATAAGCTATTGACATCCAATTCAAAAAATAATTGCCATTATCGAAATTGATTGAGTGATACTACTCACAAATTCATAAAACCAGTAAGCAAACTCCGTTTCTAATTTCTGCCCAATTGCAACTTGACTGATGTCGGGATTCATCTGTCGTTGTCTATCACAAAACATCCTTATGGGATGAAAAGGATGAAAACTACTGTTAGAAATTAAATATTATGGTATATTATTATATAAATTTAAATTTTCAATTTAGCATTGAAGTATACACTTACTCAATATATGGATCGACTTCTCGACAGTTCATTAGGATGTAATAATGTGCTGCATTATACTCCATATCGCTAAGATTTCTTGACTTCTGCCCACCAAATGAACGGCCGATAGCTTTAAAAATTGATATTCTACCGTCATTAGCTTCTGCTTCGTCCACACATACGTCATCGTTACGACCATGATTTCGGCTCCTCGTGTGGACGTGACCCTCAAAGTAATGCGAGGCAAAAGCTGAAACTTCTTCGACCAAGTGTGCATTGCATATAGAACCTTCAACCCTTGCCTTATTACGCACATTATTTTTTAACTTCTTAAGATACCTATATGTAAAGTTGCAACAAAAATTAACGAATTTTTCAAGCAATGAAATAATATTTCAAATGTCAACATATCTTAATGATGTATATATTTACCTCTCGAATGGATACATCCAGCGATACTGCACAGGACCAGCTATGCTCGCTTCGTATGGCAAGTGAACCGGTAAATGCTCCATTGAGTCAAAAAAACTGGGAGGAAATATTCGCTCAAGCTTGCATAAAATAATTGGAATTTCCTCCTCAAGCCTTGCCATTGATGCAGAAGTAATGACTGCGGCAGATAACTCCTTGAAGAATAAGCTGAGCTCCGTAATTGCCTTCCAGACATGTTGCGGAAGCAACTCACGAAAAGCTATAGGTAATAATCGTTGCATGAAAACATGGCAGTCATGGCTCTTCATGCCGAACAACTTGAGCTTATGCATGTCCACACACCTACCGATATTTGAGGCATAACCATCTGGAAATTTTAACCCTCTAAGCCAGTTACATAAAACTTCTCGTGAATTTCTGTCAAGAGTGTAACATGCTTTAGGATAGGTCCCATCGGCACTCCTTCTCAAATCACCTCTTCTACAGTACTGATTAAGTTCTTCTCTTGACTTTGCAGTATCTTTTGTTTTTCCCGGGATGTTTAGCACCGTGTTAAATATGTTATCAAAGAAATTTTTCTCTATATGCATGACATCCAAGTTGTGCCGGATGAGATTTGTGCTCCAATAAGGCAAATCCCAAAATATACTTCGTTTCTTCCAGTTATGTTCTTTACATATACGGCTATTTATTCTATCTGCATCTGGTTCCCATGCATACATCAACCCCAAATTCTCTATAGAATCAAATAGATCCGTGCCGGACCTAACCGGTTCGGCAAATTTTGTGACTGCTTTGTTCTTCCGGAAGGCGATCAAGTTACGCCTGTAAGGATGATTTGGTGGCAAGAACTTCCTATGGTTATCAAACCATGACTGCTTACCACTCTTCTGCAATGTAAATGCATCCGAATCATACATGCAATGAGGGCATGCCAGACGTCCAGCAGTGCTCCAACCAGACAACATTGCATATGCCGGAAAATCACTTATTGTCCACATCAAAGCAGCTCTCATTAAGAAATTTTGTTTCATAGAAATGTCGTAGGCTACCACTCCTGTTTCCCACAACATTTTCAATTCGGCCACCAACGGTTGCAGAAAGACATCAATCTTTTCCTTAGGATTTGATGGTCCTGGAACCAAAACGGTTAAAAACATTGCAGGATCTTTCATGCACTTCCACGGAGGAAGGTTATATACAGTCAGTATCACAGGCCAACATGAATACTGTTGCCCCGCTTGACCAAATGGTTGGAAGCCATCGGTACAAAGACCTAATCTCACATTCCTTATATCTTCAGCGAAAACAGGATGATTTTCATTGAACTGCTTCCAAGCCTTTGAATCTGATGGATGCCGCATTTCATCCTCTTTAGATTCATGTTCGGCATGCCATCTCATATCAGCAGCTGTTGCCTCAGATCTATATAATCTCTGCAGGCGTGGGGTAAGAGGAAAGTAATGCATCCTCTTGTAAGGCACACTTTTCCTCCTACTTGTACCGGCTCCTCCTTCGGTGTTTTTGAACCGTGATTGCCCACAAATCTTACACCATCTCAGCTCTGAGTCTTCACCCCAAAATATCATACAATTGTTCAAGCAACAATCGATCTTATTAACTGGAAGCCCAAGCCCACGCAACAACTTCTTTGTTGCGTAAAAACTGTCTGCGGCAACATTATCATTTGGCAGAATTTCTTTGATTAACTCAGCTACAGAATTGAACGCCTTTTCTGATAATCGATGTTCTGCCTTAATATTCAACATTCGAGCAGCTGTAGAGAACTGGGAATGACCCTCACACCCAGGATACAATTCTTGATTGGCAGCACTCAACATATCGTAAAATTGTTGTGCTTCTGGGTTTGGTTCTTCCATAAATGTATTCTGATTGAAGTCATTACCCGATGCATTCATAACCATTTGTTCATATGTGTTTAAATTCACAAATGGTTCTTCTACGGGAATTGACTCTTGTTCGCCTATAACAACTGCTGGAATATCCTCTGGTTCACCATGACAGTACCAAACATAGTAATCAGGCACAAAACCCTTCTTACACAAATGCACCTTAACAGTTTCCACATCTCTGTAGGCTTTATTCTGACACCTGTGGAAGTTGCATGGGCACCTAATCCTAGGCCCATCCATCCATTCAGGTTGGCTACATGCAAATGCGATAAACTCTTCCAATCCATTCAGAAAATCTGGATTCAGCAAGCCATCTTTTATCCTTGCATACATCCATGAGCGAGTCCCGCTCATTTTTGTCCGACTTATACAAAGTCTGGTAAAGCATTAATTAAAACCAAAAAATAAAACTATATTAGTATTAATACATATATATCTAAATTATTTCTTGGGCACAACTAATTAAGGTTAATTACAACCAATTAAATCATTTATAAGTACGCAAATAATTTAGATATATTTATGTACTAATATAATTACAACCAATTGCTAGGAAGGACCGATGCATAGGTTAATGGCTAAAGAGAGGGCTTGAGTTTGTGTCGGGCCATAAGGCGATGCGTTTAGTCATTAGACTTCACAAAATTCAAGTGTCTTAAATAATTCTACCTTCACTCCATGTCTACAAGGTAAGGCCCTATCCCATTCAAGAATATTTTTTGTGATATGTTATTATGCTATTAATTATCATCGATCGGCAATATTGAAATTTCGGCAGCATTTCCCCATATGTTCTCCTACATGTGTGGTATATAAGCCACACTAGGAGAACGTATGAGCAAATGCAAACCGAAATCTCACCCCACGACATTACTAGCAGACTAACATGTCACAAGAAATATTCCAAACTGTCCACCAGGACAATTTGAGAATTTGCAAGACTAAGGCTTACAAATTCTCAAACGGGTCTAAAGGTTAATTAAAGTGCTGTGATTATGAAAGTCCGAAGACAATCGAACTTATGCTTGTTATTCTTAACATCTTGTGAATTATACATGTAATCACTAACTTTTTAAGATTATTGTGTCAAATACAAAGTTTGCGAATACTAAAATGTAAATCATTGAAACTAGTAATTTGTTGCTGAAAATTAAATAATATAACAACAAAACATTTTATTTAGCATTTCAAAATGTAATGCATCATTAAGTTTGCAGCAAAATATAAATAATCAAAACATAACAAATGTAAATGAGTATAAATGCACAAATACTATTGTCATAAACATTCTGCTTAAATTAATTATTGCATAAATAAAATTAAATTTTAAATTAAAATTTAAGATGTTTTTCCCCCCTTTTTTTTTTTTTTTACAGTGGCTTGGCCACCGTGGCCATGGCCCAAAAGGGGGGGCCCTGTTACCAAAATTTTTTTTTTCATTTTTACAGTGGTGGCCAGGCCACCAGGCCGGCCACGGCCCGTGGCCGGAGAAGACAAAAGGGGGGTTTCCCCCCCCCCTGTTAAAAATTTTTTTTTTTTTTGTGACAGTGGCCTGGCCACCGTGGCCAGGCCACTGCCGGCCATGGCAGCGGCCGTGGCCGCCTTGTCCGGCCGCGGCCACGGCCGTGGCCACGGCCGTGAAAAAAGGGGGGGGGGGGCGGGGGGGTTTTTCCTCCCCCCCCCCCTGTTTAAAAAAATTTTTTTTTTTTTATCAGTGGCCTGGCCACCACCGTGGCCAGGCCACTGCCGGCCATGGCAGCGGCCGTGGCCGCCTTGTCCGGCCGCGGCCACGGCCGTGGACAAGAAAAAAGGGGGGGGGGGGGGCGGGGGGGGTTTCCTCCCCTCCCCCCTGTTAAAAAAAAAATTTTTTTTTTTTTATCAGTGGCCTGGCCACCACCGTGGCCAGGCCACTGCCGGCCACGGCAGCGGCCGTGGCCGGAGAAGACAGCCACGGTCTTGGCCGTGGCCGGAGGGAAAATATTTAAATTTTTTTTTTTTTTTTTTTATAGAATGTGGGGGCTTACCTTGGTCGAGAGAAGACGGTGGAGTCGGAGGAGAATGCCGGGGAGCCAGAGCACTAGAGGGGAGGCACCGGAGCAGCGAGGTGGGAGCCGAAAATTTTTAGAGCACGGCGGCGGCTAGGTCACGACAGGGAAGAAAAAGAAGAGAAGGCCCGCTTTTATATAAGTAATTAGCGACGCAACAATTTGCGTCGCTATATGGTCGCAATATTTTTTTTAAAATTATTATGTATTAGCAATGCATTAATGCGTCGCTAATCCATCGTTAATCTGGTTTTATTATAATTTTATGAAAAAATAGCGACTCAAATAATTGCATCGCTAATGCGTCGCTAACTTGGCATCAATGTCCGGTGGGAAATTTATTTTTATTTTCTAGGAATTGCTTCGCTAAGGCATCGCAATATTTTTTTAATATTTTAATTGATTAAAATAATAACTTACATAATTGCGATGCAAGCATGCGTCGCAATAATTTTTAAATATTATAAATGATAATATTTATAATTTATGATAATAATTACGACGCAAAATTACGTTGCAATAATTTTTAATATTTTTAATTAGATATATGTATTTTAAAAATATTGTGACACAAAAATGCATCGCAATATTTTTTTTTCTTTTATTAAATACTAATAAAAATTATATTTACTTAAAATAATTGTGACGCATATATTTCGTCGCAATATTTGTTTATTTTTTTTTCCTAAAATGCATCGCTACGGCGTCGCAATAATTTTTAATATTTATAAATATAATATTATAATTAATGTTAATAATTATGACAAAAAATTGCATCGCAATATATTTTATAAACTTTTTAATTACATATATTTTTTTAAAAACATTGCGACGCAACTTATGCGTCAATATTATATTTCTTTTATTTATTAATACTTAAAAAAATTTATATTTACTAAAAATAATTGCGACGCATACATTGCGTCGCAATATTATTTATTTATTTCCTAAAATGCGTTGCTAAAGCATCGCAATTTTTTTTAAATATTTATTAATGATAATATTTATAATTTATGATAATAATTGCGACGCCTTATTGCATCGTAAATTTTTAATATTTTTAATTAGTTATATTTAAAAAACCATTGGCGACCGATCTAGGACCATGGCGATCGGACCGATCGGTGTCGATCCGATGGTTGCCATCGCTCCAAGCCCTGATCCTGATCCGCCACGACCGATCTCGGATCATGGCGATCAATCCGATCGGAGATGATTGACGTTTGTGATCGATCGAAGCCATGATCCCGATCGGCCACGATCGATCCCGGACCGTTGCGATCAGTCCGAGATCGCTGACGAACCGATGGTTGCGATCGATCCAAGCTGTGATCCCGATCGGGCACGACCGATCTCGGACCGTGGCGATCGGTCCGATCGACAATGATCCGACATTTGTGATCGATCCAAGCCCTGATCCGATCGGCCACGACTGATCCCGGACCGTTGCGATCGGTCCAAGATCGCTGGCAATCCGACGGTTGCGATCGATCCAAGCACTGATCCCGATCGTCCACGACCGATCTAGGGCCATGGCGATCGGACCGATCGGCGTCGATCTGATGGTTGTCATCGATCCAAGCCCTGATCCTGATCGCCACGATCGATCTCGGACCACGACGATCAATCCGATCGGCGACGATCCGACGTTGCGATCGATCCAAGCCATGATCCCGATCAGCCATGACTGATCCCGAACCGTTGTGATCGGTCCGAGATCACTGACGAACGACGGTTGCGATTGAACCAAGCCCTGATCCCGATCGGCCACGACTGATCTTGGACCGTGGCTATCGGTCCGATCGGCATGGTTTCGACGGTTGCGATCGATCCAAGCCCTGATCCCGATTGTCAATGATTGATCTCGGACCGTGGCGATCGCACCGATCGGCGTCGATCCGACGGTTTCCATCGATCGAAGCCCTGATTGATCCCGATCGGCGATCAATGATCTCGGACCGTCGCGATCGATCCGATAGGCGAAAATCCGACGGTTGCGATCGATCCAAGCCGTGATCCCGATTGGCCATGACCGATCTCAGACCGTGGCGATCGATCTGATCGGCGACGATCCGACGGTTGCGATCGTTCCAAGCCGTGATCCCGATCGGCCACGACCTATCTCGGACCGTTGCAATCCATCCGAGATCAGTGACGATCCGACGGTTGCGATCGATCCAAGCAATGATCCCGATCGGCCATGACCGATCTCGGACCGTTGCGATTGGTCCGAGATCGCTGACGAACCGACGGTTGTGATCGAACCAAGCCCTGATCCCGATCGGCCACGACCGATCTCGGACCGTGGCGATCGGTCCGATCGGCATGGTTTCGACGGTTGCGATCAATCCAAGCCCTGATCCCGATCGTCCATGACCGATCTCGGACCGTGGCGATCGCACCGATCGGCGTCGATCCAACGGTTGCCATCGATCAAAGCCCTGATCGATCTCGGTCGGCGATCAACGATCTCGGACCGTCGTGATCGATCCGATAGGCGACAATCCGACGGTTGCGATCGATCCAAGTGTGATCCCGATCGGCCACGACCGATCTCGGACCGTGGCGATCGGTCCGATCGGCGACGATCTGACGGTTTCGATCGATCCAAGCCCTCATCCCGATCGTCCATGACCGATTCCAGACCGATGCGATCGGTCCGAGATCGCTGACGATCCGATGGTTGCGATCGATCCAAGCCCTAATCCCGATCGACCACGACCGATCTTGAACCATGGTGATCGGTCTGATCGACGATGATCCGAGGGTTACGATCGATCCAAGCCCTTATTCCGATCGGTCACGATCGATTTTGGATCGATCGCTATTTAATATAATTTTTTTAAATACATTGCGACGCAAAGGGTTGCGTCATAATTTTTTTAATATGATAATTATATATATAAAAATTAATTATAATTATAATAATTACGACGCAACAAATGCGTCGCTATATTAAAACATAACTTTTTAATTAATTTTTGGTTATTGCGTCGCTAATGCGTCGCTATTAACATAATTAATTTTTTAAAAACATTGCAATGCACTGTATTACGTCACAATTATTTTTTCTCATATTTGTACTTTATAAAATTTAATTTTATTTAAAATAATTGCAATGCATTTATTGCCATCGCTAAATTAAAAAATAATTTTTCTAATTTTTTGGTTTATTGCATCGCTAATGCATCGCTATTTATATATTTAATTTTTTTTAAACATTGCAACGCACTGATTGCGTCGCAATATTTTTTATAAATTTATATTTTATAAAATTTAATTTTATTTAAATTATTTACGATGCAATTGTTGCATCACTAAATTAAAAATATTTTTCTAATTTTCTGGTTTATTGCGTCGCTAATGCGTCGCTATTTAACATATTAAATTCTTTTAAAAATATTGCGACGCACTATATTGCGTCGCAATATTTTTTTTCTAATTTTTATATTTTATAAAAAATTAATTTAAATATATTACGATGCATTATTTGCATCACTAAATAAAAAATTAATTTTTTTTATTTTCTGGTTAATTGAGTCGCTAATGCGTCGCAAAGGCGTTGCAATTTTTTGTTGTCATAGAGGCATCGTAAAGTGGTCGTAATTTAGCGACGCATAATTGCGTCGTTAATTTTGCGTCGCTATTTCAGTATTTTCTTGTAGTGATGGGCCTACTTGGCAGCGTCCAACTCCTGGCGCATCTCCTGGATCTGTCGGCGGATCTCCTCCTAATTAATAGCAGGAGGAGCTGGGCGAGGAGAATATGGAGACGGTGTCGAGTCGTGGTGAGAGAACACCGGAGAGAGGGACCGGGCCCATTGAAATCTAGGGAGATCCTTGTCGCGGGCCTCCTACGGAGCTGGTCCAGCTCCCTTAGGATGACGAGGGGGGTCCGCGACTCTATGCGGACCGGAAGAAGAGATCGCTGGGGAATGGGGGCCGCGGCCTCCTCAGGAAGGTGCAGAGCAGGAGCAGCTGGACGGGGAGCTTCGTGGCATCCTTGAATCAGATGGGTCAGAGCATGGACTTGCTGGACCAGTGTGGCAAACTGGTCCTCGGTCACTGGGGCCGCTGGTGGCGATGGAGTCTCGACTGGTGGCGGCGGCGGCGCCACACTACTCACCAGATTAGGTATTTGGGAGGTGGCCTGGTCCCGGGCTTCAGAAGTAGCCCTTCTTCTATTGGCCATTGGAGGGGTTCTCTTCAAGGTCAAAATCCTTATCTCCTCGTTTTCAAGTTTATGGGACTTGATGGCCCTTCCTCTAGCGCCAATTTGTTGTTGCTGAAATCCGTCCTCCGACTCGGGCGCGGTCGAGTTTTAGGTTGGGCTCCCTTCTGGGCGGACCTGCAAAACAGTCCTCATGCGAGAGGCGTTGGGGTGGCTCTCTGCAGAAGACCCTTCGACGCTCAAGTCAGCAGAGATCAACAACGAACAAATATGGGGAGAAGGCTCTCGCTGAAGAGTCCCTCCAGGGTGGCCTTTTGGGGGCTCCGAGTAGAGTGTTAATGGCGAAAAGGGATGAGCAGAAATAGAATTAAGTGGTGATGAGAATGCATCAAGAATGCCTCTCTTACCTTAGAGAATATATGACTGTCCTATTTATAGGCGATCACCTGATTCTTTGGGCGCATCATAGGAGGTCTGAAAGTTGTTGGGATTCGAGGCTGATTCGAATCAGGCTATTGTGAGGCCGGTAGGATCCGTATCTTGTTAGTTAGAAGATCGACGGCTGAGAGGGCTATCCAGCGCTTGGAGATTTAGCGATCATATAGGCTTCAGGCCGTTTCTGGTAGTATAGGCCATGATTGCCTATGTGGATCCTTGTTCAGCCATTGTGGTTCCGCGGAGGTATGGATATCGCTCGGGCAGGCCGAGCTATATAGATCACTTGGGCAGGCCAAGGCATAGGGATGGCTCAGACTAGGACTGAGGCATAATGGTTGGTTCATTCTTGCGGGCACCGCGCAGCGAGTGGGAGGCAGGGCTGATCCTAACCCCTTGCACGATTATCAATGCAATGACGATTTTATCCCTCAACAACCCATTCAGAAAACGTGTCTTACACAAATTCAAAAAAAAAGCTGAACGGTATTAATGCACGTCACATCAAAATTTAAGATGACATCTTAGTTTTAACTTACGACACTGTAGTTATAAAATTAAGACACCCATTAGAAAGTAAAAAAAAATTACGACATACCAGTTGTAAATTTATGACATTGTAGTTATAAAATTAGGACAGCCACTCAGAAAATGTGTCTGTACACAAATTCCAAAAAAAAGCTGAATGAGTATGATGCACATCAGACATTTTATTTTTGAAATTTGTGTACAAGCATGTTTTCTGAGTGGGTGTCATAGTTTTATAACTACGGTGTCATAAATTTATAACTTAAATATTTTTTTTTTTTTGCTTTCTGAACGGGTGTCTTAATTTTATAACTACGGTTTCATAAGTTTAAAACTAGAGTGTCGTAATTTTTTTCTACTTTCTAAACAGGTGTCTTAATTTATAACTACGGTGTTGTAAGTTTAAAACTAGAGTGTCGTAATTTTTTCCTTCAGAATATTGTAAAGCTGTTAACATTTTTTAATGGGCATATGGTCTAATAAAAAGGAACGGTGTAGCCCACGTAGGACTTGCTGTACCGGATGCAGTGTACAAAGTCTTTTCCATATGTTGAAAGTAGAGATGGGCACTGGGTCAGGCCGCTTATGGCCTGGACCTAGCTTGGCATGAACCGGCTATGTCTGGCATAGCCCGATTATTGCAATACCAGGCCGTGCTTAAAAGGGACCATATCGGGCTTGAAAATCTAGCCCACAAACCAAGCTCGACACGGCCCATTAGCGCCTGGGATGGCACAGTATGGCCCGCTCGGCACGGCCCACAAGGGCTTGGGCCATAAAAAAAACCTGAGCCAAAGAGGATGGGAGGCTCCAAGGGCTCCGGCTCCTCCAGCTCCTCATCTCTGAATATAGAGAGCAGAATCACTCCCCTGACCTTCTCCTATGCCTTGCCGGCGGGTGACGAGTCCTGAGGCACGACGATCGAGGCGGAGAGGAGATATTAGGGAAAGCGGTCAGTTCTGAAAGGAGGCGTTGGATTCAGGTGGGCTGATGATGAAGTCACCCTAGTCGTCCTCCTTCGGGCTTCGGCGGCAGCGACGGGGGTGTGGTGCCACGGAAGAGAGAGGGTGGTGGTGGCGTAGTGGCGATGGAAAATTTGAAGTCGCCGAAGCCGTTGTCATCGTTGTTGTCGAAGAAGAGGAGGTTCTCCGGCATCGCGAGCGAGAGGGGAAAGGGAACAAAGAATCGGAGAGGTGGAGAGGAAGATGGGGATTGATGTTTTTTTTTTTACTTTTTTTTACGTTGGGGAACAACGAATTAGTTGGCAGGCCGTGCCTAACATGCCTGGCATGGCTCGTGCCATGCCATGCCCAGCACGATCTAGCCCAAAATGGGCTGCAAGCCATGCCGGATGGCAAATTTTTTTAACAGACTATGCCAGGCATGGTCAATTTTTTTGATCGGCCCGATGGGCCTAGGCCGTGCCATGCCAAGCATGGCTCAGTGCCTATCTCTAGTTGAAGGTGGCACAAATGAAACGAAGAAGGGGGTTTTTAATCGCCCGACCCAATTTTATGGGATAAAAATTTAACTTTGAGTCTGAAATTTTTTGGATGGAAAAGTCTTTGTACACCGTCTCCGGTGCAGCAAGTCCTATATGGGTTGCACCATCCCTTCTTATTGGTCCACATGAATCCTACATGGCTTGATACGATGGCACAAGGATGCCATCTTAAATTTTGACATGACATGCATTAATGCATGTTTAGTTTTTTTGGAATTTATGTACATGCTACAGTGAACATCTGAATGGGTTCATATATTAACTATGGTGTTATAAATTTACAACTGGGATGTTAAGTTTACAACTGTGTGTCATCTTGAATTTTAACTTAATGTACATTAATACTCGTTCAGTTTTTTTTTAAAAAAAAATTATGTACACATTTTCTGGATGGATATCATAATTTTATAACTACGATATCATAAATTTACAACTGGGATGTCATAATTTTTTTTGACTTTCTTAATGGATGTCTTAATTTTATAACTACTAAGTTTATAACTGGAATGCCATCTTAAATTTAATGCATTAATATATGTTTAACTTTTTTTAAAAAAAATTATGTACATTTTCTGAAGAATATCTTTATTTTATAACTATGATGTTATAAATTTATAACTGAGTATCGTAATTATTTTTGACTTACTAAATAGGTATTGTAATTTTATAATTATGATATCATAATTGTAAAACTAAATATTATTTTAATATTATTTAATAATATTATATATATATATAATTAATAAAAAATATGATACAGTTTATATAAATTTACTGCATCGAATGCAGTGTTGAAGGCCTTTTCCTTTTCGGATATAGGAAAAGTCTTTGTACACCGCCCCCGGTGCAGCAAGGCCTACGTGGGCTGCACTGGCTCTTCTGATTGGTCCACATGGAGCCTACGTGGATGACGGTGCCGGGCGGTATGGCCCTACATGTAACGTTCTGAACGTGACGGCCATTTAAAGCAGTTCGCTTTTTTTTAAAATTAGCGTGCGACGAAAATGCCCTTTCCCTCCATCCTAGCGCCATTTTACGTTGGATTTCATCTGTGCAAGAAGAACTCTTTCTTCCCCCTCCTCTGGCTTTCTCCTCACCCTCGCTCTGGCTTTCGAGCACGAACCGCCCTCGCTCTGAGAGGTCGAAAGAAAATATTTCAGCTTCGAGGCTGGAATAACCTGGCTACTGGAGTCTTTGTACAAAAACTTCTGAGGAAATGTCGTCCGCAGCACAAAGTAAAAAGTCCTTCCCACTTCTAAAGCCATTACTATTTTTTCTGGTTAGAGTTAGTTAATGCGTGACCAAACCGTTTAATGCGCGGGTAACTTCCTTAGAACAAAATAGTTATGACATTCTGGGAGTCATAACTGTTTAGAGTTTACTGTTTTGTAAGCACGAATGTCATACTCTTTTAACTAGGGTGTTATACCTCATGAACTGGGTGTCGTCAGAGTGGTTCGGCCTATATTCCCCGTTATTTCCTGTCCATATAGCTCTAGTGTCATCGTTAAAGCTATGACACCCAGATATACTCACGACACCTAGTTACAACGCTACGACATGCCCTTCAAAGGAATGGCGCCTCGTTACACCCTAGTTAACGCTACGACACCCATGCTTATAACCTTTGCGATCTTCGTATGTTGCTTTCCGGGGTGTCGTAGCTTGTTCTATGGGGTGTCTTTAAATGCTATAAAGGGTGTGTCGTGCTTATGAAAGCTGGAGACAGAGCGCCACCCCGTATGGAGAACAATCCCCGCGACACCCTGCTTTAACAGTCACGTCATCGGTGTCGTCGCCTTAAAGCTAGGGTGTCGTCAGATGAGAACTGGGTGTCGTTAACAGCCTGAGTCGGTGCTGTCGTCGTTCGCGACACCCCAGTTGAAACTTCACGACACCCTAGCTCTCATCTGACGACACCCGTGCTTATAACTGACCACGGCGAGAAGGCCCGCGACACCCAAGTTACTAATTTATTTTTTTCTCAAAAAAATAAAGAGAAAGACGAAAGAAAAGAAAAAAGTACATGAGCCCTCACTGGGGCTTGTCATCTGCTTCGGTCGCTGCCGAGCTCCCCCCACGCTGCGGGGCTAACTCGGCGATCTGGCGCTGGAGGGACTCTACTTGCCCCTCCAGCCGGCTGTTGGCCCGACGCAGGACCTCGATCTGTCTCGTTGAAACGGCCATGTATTGCTCGGCCGCCCTGTGGAGTCGCTCGCTGTTTGCGAGCGACTCTGCAAAGACCTCCAAATCGATGGTTACTGTTGTGCGGCGGCTCCCAGGGGGCCAGTCGATCGCCCCTCGCCTCTAGAAGCCATATCAGTATACAAAAATTTTGGAAGATCAGCTGAAAAGGTGATGAACGATGGCATTCCCCCATCCATATTTAAGGTACTCCTGGCGGGTGTTTCGATTGCCACGTGCCACCATCTCAGTGGGCGGTTCAAAGGAATCGAAGCGTTGCGATCGATGAGGGGGATGGGGAACAGAAGAGAGAGTTGGGGAAGCCAAATACCGGTTTTACGTTTCCCAAGAGGAAACTCACGACACCAATTTCGGCCGAAACTCCTTCGCGACCCCAGTTGAAACTCACGACACCCTAGCTTTAAACACCCGTGCTTAGAACTGACCGGAGAGAATCCCCGCGACACCCCTTTGGATTTCGGCCGAAACTCCTTCGCGACACCCCAGTTGAAATCTCACGACACCCTAGCTTTAAGGCGACGACACCCGTGCTTAGAACTGACCACGGAGAGAATCCCCGCGACACCCAGTCGAATTTGGCCGAAACTCCTTCGCGACACCCCAGTTGAAATCTCACGACACCCTAGCACCAATGCCACGACACCCGTGCTTAGAACTGACCACGGAGAGAATCCCCGCGACACCCCAGGTTGGATTCGGCCGAAACTCCTTCGAGACACCCCAGTTGAAAGCTCACGACACCCTAGCTTTAAGGCGACGACACCCGTGCTTAGAACTGATCACGGAGAGAACCCCGCGACACCCCTGTCGAATTCGGCCGAAACTCCTTCGCGACACCCCAGTTGAAATCTCACGACACCCTAGCTTTAAGGCGACGACACCCGTGCTTAGAACTGACCACGGAGAGAATCCCCGCGACACCCCTTGTCGAATTCGGCCGAAACTCCTTCGCGACACCCCAGTTGAAATCTCACGACACCCTAGCTTTAAGACGACACCCGTGCTTAGAACTGACCACGCAGAGAATCCCCGCGACACCCCAGGTTGGAATTCGGCCGAAACTCCTTCGCGACACCCCAGTTGAAAGCTCACGACACCCTAGCTTTAAGGCGACGACACCCGTGCTTAGAACTGACCACGGAGAGAATCCCCGCGACACCCCTTCGAATTCGGCCGAAACTCCTTCGACACCCCAGTTGAAATCTCACGACACCCTAGCTTTAAGGCGACGACACCCGTGCTTAGAACTGACCGGAGAGAATCCCCGCGACACCCCAGTTGGATTCGGCCGAAACTCCTTCGAGACACCCCAGTTGAAAGCTCACGACACCCTAGCTTTAAGGCGACGACACCCGTGCTTAGAACTGACCACGGAGAGAATCCCCGCGACACCCCTTGTCGAATTTCGGCCGAAACTCCTTCGCGACACCCCAGTTGAAATCTCATGACACCCTAGCTTTAAGGCGACGACACCCGTGCTTAGAACTGATCGGAGAGAACCCCGCGACACCCCTGGGAATTCGGCCGAAAATCCTTCGCGACACCCCAGTTGAAACCTCACGACACCCTAGCACCAATGCTACGACACACGTGCATTAACAGTGAACCCACGGGTGTCGTCGCCTTAAAGCTAGGGTGTCGTCAGATGATAACTGGGTGTCGTATTGTTTTAACCTTCGTGTCCTAAATCCTAATCCTTTGTCAGCATATATTGACAACTAAATCTATGGATATCATTGTTCATGACTGCGTGCCTATATTTTCACAGTTGATGCTGAAATTGTAGATCGGAAAGAAATCGATAACACTCCCGGCCGTGCACCTTCACCCGTCGCTCCAAATGCAGTGGATGATACTGTAGTTCCTCAAACTGGAATGGAATTCAATTCAGCAGATGATGTATATACGTTCTACAATGGATACGCGAAACGAGTTGGTTTTGGAATCACAACAGTGTGTAGCAGGGCCAACAACAAAAAACAACTTTGCTTCAAGCACCTGGCGTGTTGGAGGCAAGGAAAATCTAGAAAAACAGAGAAGAGTATGAATCATAGGGATACTGGGAAAGTTGATTGTATGGCATCCATAAAAGCAAGACTGAATGCTACAAGTGGTAAGTGGATATTGGATGAGGTTTCTCTAGAACATAACCATGGGATGTCCATAACATCAACTGGTTATCTACGGTCGCATAGGAGGATCAGCACACCAGAGAAGGCAGAGATCAGCAATTTACATGCCGTGAATGTTCCGACGACTCAGATATACTCTGCCATAGCAAGGAGAAAAGGGGGCAGAAGACAATTGGATTTCACCGAGAAGGATGCTCGTAACTTCATTTGTCGCGAACGTCAGTCTAAGCTGAAAGAAGGAGATGCTCAGTCGATGGTAATTCATTTCGCCGAAATGCAACTCAGAAATCCCAATTTCTTCTATACCTTAGACCTCAATGATAATGGTCATCTGAGGTCTGTCTTCTGGATTCATCCAAGGTCAAGATTGGCATGCACATACTTCGGTGATGTTCTAAGCTTTGACTCAACGTACTTGACAAACAGATATCAAATGCCTTTTTGTCCATTCGTCGGGGTCAACCATCATGGACAGTCCACCTTGCTTGGATGCGCATTGTTGTCTGATGAGAGTACTGAGACATATAAATGGGTTTTTCAGATGGCTGGATGCAAATGGTGGTCAAGCACCTATTGCCATAATAACTGACCAAGATAGGCTGCTGTCAAAGAAGTTTTTCCTAACACACGACATCGATTTTGTCTTTGGCATATATTGAAGAAGATACCTGAAAAGATTGGCCACATTTGCACGGCAAATCCCAAGTTTATGGTTGATTTCGATGAGGCGATATATGATTCATTGACCATACAGTCATTCGAGGAAAGGTGGGCACATGTTATGGAGAAATATAAAGAATGCAAGTCTATAGATTGGTTCAATGTCCTTTACGAATGTCATCCCAGGATACATTCTTCGCAGGTTTGTATGTCATTGTCTTTGGTTCATGTTCGCGTTAAACGAGATGTCAGGAGCGAGGGCATTAATCACTTCTTCGATGGGTTTATAAATTCGAAGACAACACTAACGGAGTTCATAAGTAAGTACGAAGATGCCTTAATGTAGGAAGATGATGGATTGGTCATCAACAAGCTGCATATATTCAAAATTGATCCTTGTGGATGATCCAACTGTCGCTGGAAACCACAATGAGTGCCGATTGTAATACTCAAGATCGTTTACCAGATGAACAAGGACATGAAATACCAATTCGACGAATTCGAAAGAAGTCGCACCAAGAAGAATGAACTGAGTCATCGGATGATGAAGCTCGCAGAGATAGCCTCCATGTCTGAAGATGCATTTAATGTAGTGATGGATGGTCTAAGTCCAAAGCTAAGATTGTAATTCAAGATCCTGAACAAATTAGGACGAAAGGTCTTAAAGAGTGGAGTCGAGAAGAAGTCAAAAAGATCAAGGAAAAATCAGGTCAAGGAAAGAGCTGCTTCAAGCATCTTGTTTGCAGTCAATTAATACCGAAGAGGACCTGGAGAGAATTGTACCGCCTTCCGAAGCTTTGATGGACGAATTTGATGCTTATGTATTGAGTCAACTTACACAGGAGCATATATAAAACACGGGTGTCGTAACTTTTGAACTAGGGTGTCTTGGTCGCAAATGAAGTGCTTTCAAAATAGGGTGTCTATTTCAGTAAAATGAATGCTTTTAGCGCGACGACACCCCAGCTCTTGGCTAACGACTCCCTAGCTCTTGCGGCGACACCCGAAAGGCGGAAACCTACGACATCCCAGTACTCGCGAACGGACACCGAAGATTTTAGCGCGACGACACCCCAGCTCTTGGCTAACGACTCCCTAGCTCTTGCGCGGCGACACCCGAAAGGCGGAAACCTACGACATCCCAGTACTCGCGACGGACACCGAAGATTTTAGCGCGACGACACCCCAGCTCTTGGCTAACGACTCCCTAGCTCTTGCGCGGCGACACCCGAAAGGCGGAAACCTACGACATCCCAGTACTCGCGAACGGACACCGAAGATTTTAGCGCGACGACACCCCAGCTCTTGGCTAACGACTCCCTAGCTCTTGCGCGGCGACACCCGAAAGGCGGAAACCTACGACATCCCAGTACTCGCGAACGGACACCGAAGATTTTAGCGCGACGACACCCCAGCTCTTGGCTAACGACTCCCTAGCTCTTGCGCGGCGACACCCGAAAGGCGGAAACCTACGACATCCCAGTACTCGCGAACGGACACCGAAGATTTTAGCGCGACGACACCCCAGCTCTTGGCTAACGACTCCCTAGCTCTTGCGCGGCGACACCCGAAAGGCGGAAACCTACGACATCCCAGTACTCGCGAACGGACACCGAAGATTTTAGCGCGACGACACCCCAGCTCTTGGCTAACGACTCCCTAGCTCTTGCGCGGCGACACCCGAAAGGCGAAACCTACGACATCCCAGTACTCGCGAACGGACACCGAAGATTTTAGCGCGACGACACCCCAGCTCTTGGCTAACGACTCCCTAGCTCTTGCGCGCGACACCCGAAAGGCGGAAACCTACGACATCCCAGTACTCGCGAACGGACACCGAAGATTTTAGCGCGACGACACCCCAGCTCTTGGCTAACGACTCCCTAGCTCTTGCGCGGCGACACCCGAAAGGCGAAAACCTACGACATCCCAGTACTCGCGAACGGACACCGAAGATTTTAGCGCGACGACACCCCAGCTCTTGGCTAACGACTCCCTAGCTCTTGCGCGGCGACACCCGAAAGGCGAAAACCTACGACATCCCAGTACTCGCGAACGGACACCGAAGATTTTAGCGCGACGACACCCCAGCTCTTGGCTAACGACTCCCTAGCTCTTGCGCGGCGACACCCGAACGGCGAAAACCTACGAAGGCAAACATATGAATCGAGGACACCCCTGCTCGCAATATAAAATTTATGCATTTGCATTAAATATTAATCATGTTAATATGAATAAATTACATTCAATTTTCATTCAAAGAAGAATAAAAAAATTAAGAACATTTTTCGACAATGTCGCTAATCTTTTTGTTCAGGCCCTCTCTCAATATCGTCGCAGCTAAGTGTCGCCGGTAATCTCTGACTTCCTCATCCGTGAAATCCATCTTCATATCAGGATTGTCCCATCGAGCAAGACATTCCATGTATCTCAGACAGTATAGGCCGCAATCCAGCGATCCGGTCGGTTGGCTTGGGCAATCCGAAATCTCTTCCATCGGCCAAGTCATCGCTTCCTTCTTATCGCAGTAGATATGGAATATGTGGCCAAGAATTGTATGCCATTTCCTTGCATTGGCCTTGTACTTGGGGTTGCGTTTCAGTGAATTCAGGTGCATGAACACCTTTCTTTCCATGTCGACAGCAACCAAATGCCAGTGCGAGTTATCAGAGTTTATTATGGTGAAAAGAAACCGGAATTGGGCCTTATCTTCATCCGATACATTGTCAAATATCGAGGCCCCTGAGATTCCAGCGAGTTCATGAGCAGGTGATGAGGAAGTCAGACACAGAGCGGATACGAAAACTGATGCAAATATGCACTTATGGTATCGGTCCGGATGCTCTGTCCAGTTGCGCATCAGAAACTCCTGGCCGGCATCAATTATCTGCCAATGCAATGTAAACCGATTAATATAATTCTAAAATCAACAACTAGAACAGGTTTCTTGATATACTTACATCATCTATTATCATTTCATTGTTAATGAGATCTTGAAGATTTTTCCTTGTTACAACGCCAGAAAACATATTGGTGTAGACGATCTCGTCGGTTAGTCGTTCGCTCAAAAAATTTTGAATAATTATTTGGTCATCTTCGACCGTTGTGTTGGGCTTTGACATGCCCACTGTCTTCGCCGACTTTTTAGGACGGGTTGTCTCATAACATTCTCCGACGACCGTGGATGCCTTACGCTTCCTCGGCTCTTTTTTAACCCTCCTAACAAGCGAAGGCACTCCAACGATTTCTATGTCCATATTATCACCCTTTGGCGCAGGGGTGCCAAGTTTATTATCGGATATGGACTCATCTTTATTTTCATTCCCATGCTCTGTTTTTCATCCAATGAATCCCCCTCCAATCTCTTCTCCTCTGCTTTTGCATTCCCCGTCTCAATTGGACACTCGGATGAATGGTCCTCCTCCATCTTCTTCTCCTCACTATTTCCATTACCAGGCTCGCGGAGGACCAACTCCAGGGAATGCACCTTCTCTGTTTTCCGTCTCCCTTGTCCTCCTCATTTATTGCAGTACTTTCCTTTCTGAGCAGTGATTGAGGAGGCTCTCAGCAATGGACAGCCTGTGCCTGACATCGTCGAGTTGATCCTTAACGCACTCCAATTCAGTCCTCAACTCGGCACATCCTGCGCAGCTATCCGTTGGTTGAGGGGCGCATGTATCTGTTGGTTGAGGGGATGCTACATTCTGCTGAGTGAGAAGCCAGCGCTCTTCTGACAGTGGTACAGTAGCTCCCTCCATCTGCAACGCAAGTTGATAACAAATTAATATTAAGTGAACATATTGACGCATGAAGTTGAAAATTATGGTCAGAGCAATGGAGCAATGTACTAGCTTACCAAGTCGTGAGGCTGCAAGTCGGCAACCCGAACCGACTGGATCTTCATTTGGTGGTCATACCACTTCAACAGCCGGGGCAGTTTATCAGGGTATGCTGGTTCTCGCATTGATGTATGCTCGAGGAACCACGCCTGAACATGATATTTTTTGGATATTAAATAATGTAATATTAAAAAAAATTATAGTAAGAACACTACTTATGCGTCTCAATAATCCTTACCACCAGTGCTGCCGAGCATCCGAACAGGGTAGGCTGCCTCCTAACTTTTTTTGCATTCTTTGAGTGGACCGGCTCCTCGGAACGCAAGCAAGCAGCTATTTCTGGGAGAGCCAGAACAATCAACTCCTTCAATGCCGAAGCCCAGTCGATGCTATCCAGTTGACTTAAGTCATCCAAGTGCTGGATGAGATACCGTGGACATCTCTGATTAGACTTTGGAGCCAAAAACATGGCCAACATGTATGCGATCCAAAGTCGGACGGTGTCCTCGACATCCTCCTGTTCCTTAGATGATCGGAGTTGAAATATTAACTTCTCCAAACCTTCTTGGCGAAGATCTAAACCCTGGCCAAACCGTCTGAACAACCTTCCGTTGAACAATAGGCTGGACGTGTCGATCTTCTTCCCATGAGCTGGAAGTCCAGAATGAGTGCGACTTCGTCGGCACTGAATAGAACTGGCTTTCCGCAGAAAATGAACTCGTCGCCTCCATTGTGACATCTTATGATGTCTGCTAGCAGTCGCCCGTCGACTGTGAACGTCTGCATGTCGACGAAGGCACCAAATGGGGTCCTTCGAATAAGTTTTGTATGCCGTCTAGTGAACCCCATCTTCCAAACCTTCTGAACGTATACGGCCGGCCTGCAGCTATTCTTAAACAGCTGGGAAGCCTTCACTGGGGGGACTGGAACAATTTTATTGTCAACTGAAACAGGGGGTAAGACAGAAGACATACTTGTCATGAAATTTTAAGAGAGGATGTCATAATATTTTA
>UESW01002725.1:124763-145597 GCA_900491605.1 Calamus simplicifolius | reverse complement strand
TGTTCGCGGTCTTCGTCCACAAACGAAAGCACTCATCTCCATGAATGAAGTATACGGAAGAATGAACTATGGAAGAAATTTAGGAGACCAGTGGCTTCTCGAGCAAGAGACGAAGGATGGCTTCTCGAGCAAAAGGATGGCTTCTCGAGCAAAAGACGAATGACCTTTAGGGTTTATGCCGACCTCAAAGAAATACGAAAGGACACCAGGATCGCCACGATCACATCATATGACCCGCAAACCCATAGGAACTGCCCATATTTTGCAACTTTTCTCGAAAAGATGGCATGGGTGAGTTACTAGGGTATCGTCGAATTAGTACTAGGGTGACATCAAAATTCTCGCCTTGTTCAAGCATGGGTGTAGTCGCCTTAAAGCTAGGGTGTCGTGAGATTTCAATTGGGGTGTCGTGAAGGATTTACGGCCGAATTTGAACTAGGGTGTCGCGGGGATTCTCTATGTGGTCAGTTTTAAGTAAGGGTGTCGTCGCCTTAACTCTAGGGTGTCGTGAGATTTTAACTGGGGTGTCGCAAAGGATTTACGGCCGAATTCGAACTAGGGTGTCGCGTGGATTCTCTATGTGGTCAGTTTTAAGTAAGGGTGTCGTCGCCTTAAAGCTAGGGTGTGGTGAGATTTCAACTGGGGTGTCGTGAAGGATTTACGGCCGAATTTGAACTAGGGTGTCGCGGGGACTCTCTATGTGGTCAGTTTTAAGTAAGGGTGTCGTTTCCTTAAAGCTAGGGTATCGTTATATTTCAACTGGGGTGTCGCAAAGGATTTTCGGTCGAACTCGAACTAGGGTGTCGCTGGGATTCTCTCCGTGGTCAGTTTTAAGCACGAGTGTCATCTCCTTAGAGCTAGGGTATCGTGAGATTACATCTGGGGTGTCGCGAAGGATTTTCGGCCGAATTCGAACTGGGGTGTCATGGGGATTCTCTCCGTGGTCAGTTTTAAGCATGGGTGTCATCTCTTTAAAGCTAGGGTGTCGTGAGATTTTAACTGGGGTGTCGCGAAGGATTACCGGCCGAATTCCACCAGGGAGTGTCACGGGGATTCTCTCCGTGGTCGGTTTTAGGCACGGGTGTCGTCGCCTTAAAGCTAGGGTGTCGTGAGATTTCAACTGGGATGTCACAAAGGATTTTTGGCCGAATTCCACAAGGGTGTCGCAAGGATTCTCTCCGTAGTCATTGTAAGCACCGGTGTCGTCGCTCTAAAGCTAGGGTGTCGTGAGATTTCAACTGGGGTGTCGCGAATGATTTTCGGCCAAATTCAATAGGGGAGTCGCTGGGATTCTCTCCGTGGTCATTTGTAAGCATGGGTGTCATCGCCCTAAAGCTAGGGTGTCGTGAGATTTCAACTAGGGTGTTGCGAATGATTTTCGGCCGAATTCCACAGGGGTATCACGGGGATTCTCTCCGTGGTCATTTGTAAGCACGGGTGTCGTCGCCCTAAGGCTAGGTTGTCGTGAGATTTCAACTGGGGTGTCGCGAATGATTTTTGACAGAATTCCGTAGGGGTTTTGCGGGGATTCTCTCCGTTGTCATTTGTAAGCACGGGTGTCGTCGCCCTAAAGCTAGGGTGTCATGAGATTTCAACTGGGGTGTCGCGAATGATTTTCGGCCGAATTCCACAGGGGTGTCGCGAATGATTTTCGGCCGAATTCCACAGGGGTGTCGCTGGGATTCTCTCCATGGTCATTTGTAAGAATGGGTGTCATCCCCCTAAAGCTAGGGTGTCGTCGCCCTAAAGCTAGGGGTATCGCGGGTATTCTCTCAGTGGTCAGTTTTAAGCACGGGTATCGCAGCATTGGTACTAGGGTGTCACAGTATTTGGCTTCCCCACACTCTCTTCATTGATGGTTTCTGTTCACGAGGGGGGCGAGGTACTCCTAGGGTGTTTGCTGCCATTCGCTTTTATCTTGTTGAAACCCACGACACCCTAGTTCAAAACCCACGATACCTGTGCTCAAAACCCACGACACCCTAATAAAATCCCACGACACCCGTGCTCAAAACACACGACACCCGTGCTCAAAACCCACGACACCCTAATTCAAAATCCATGACACCCGTGCAAAAACCTTATGAACCTTCCACTGCAGAGATTTATGCTTTCAAAAAGTGAGATAAGCAAGGAATGGCAAAGTTCCATACAAATGCTAACTCCAATATCAATCTCCAATCAATATTCCACTTATTTGGGTGGAAGCAAAAAAGCAAAAATAAAAAAAATAAAAAAAGGATCTAAGCTGGTGCTTTGTATGTGACCATTGATGTTAGTAGTGATCATTTGAATGATTTTAGATTGTAAGTGCTACTATGGTTGCATCTCACTTCCTATGCGACTGTTAATTTTAACATATCTTGTAGACGTATTTATGTTACCAGTTATTTATTTATGCATGTTAATTACTTCATCAAACAAAAACTTCGAATAAGGCAGTTGACTCAATACTCCAACCTTATTTCTTGCAAAAACATATTTAGAGAAAAAATATGGTTAAGAAAAAACCAAAATCAGAGTTTGAAGGCCAAAAAAAGTTACACTAAGGATGTAAAGTGTATCTATGCAAATCCATTAATTCCTTTAATTGGGGTGATCCTCGGCACGACATGTGCCATACTCATCTTTGGTCAACATGGTATCGATTCTATTTTGGATTTTGTTTTTAATGATGCATGAGGTCTATCTTGATCCTTTGTTTAAGTTATCATTGCTAAGAAATCATAAGGATCAAAACCTCATGGTTCATGATGACGCCAAGTCACCGCCTTCGAACGTCGGGGACGACGGATGTCTCGCTCCGGGAAATCCTGCAAGAAAAGTCCCCGGGGACCGGTGGCGCCGGTGGGGACCCTCCGACGATCAAGTCAGTTGCTTGGGCTCAGACAAAGAACCGCTCCAGCGAAGAGAGCTGAGGCGGTTAGGGTTTTGCTGGGAGGAAGAAAGCTCAGAAAACCAGAGTTCAGATCCCACTTACAGCGTGAGCATGTGCCTTTTATACCTGTCTGAATACCGTGACTTGCAGCTTGGAAGGCCTTTCTTGTACTGTCATGTGATGGACGGGGTGGGGCTCCATTGCTAGAGGTAGCGAGTCGTACATCCTAGTAAGGTGTGGTGGCGCACAGGGCATGCAACGCGCCAAACATCGTTATGAGGCATGGCCCTCCGTACTGGGGCACATACAGGAGTACGAATGGTACTACGGCAAGGCATGGCCATGTGCCAAAGATCATGCGTGAGCACCGTGCACCTGACAGTTGCTGTTTTCTTCGGTGGTTGCAGCGTGTCGCATGCTGCCGAGCCCCACCCGACCCCGAGGGGTGCCGGGTGGGGAATGACAGTGCACCCCGAGACCGGTGGGGGCCCCGGGGTTAAGAAATGATGACCCCACCCCGACCCCGAGGGGGTGCCGGGGTGGGGAATGACAGTGCACCCCGAGACCGGTGGGGGCCCCGGGGTTAAGAAATGATGACCCCACCCCGACCCCGAGGGGGTGCCGGGGTGGGGGAATGACCGTGCACCCCGAGACCGGTAGGGGCCCCGGGGTTAAGAAATGATGACCCCACCCCGACCCCGAGGGGGTGCCGGGGTGGGGAATGACGTGCACCCCGAGACCGGTAGGGGCCCCGGGGTTAAGAAATGATGACCCCACCCCGACCCCGAGGGGGTGCCGGGGTGGGGAATGACCGTGCACCCCGAGACCGGTAGGGGCCCCGGGGTTAAGAAATGATGACCCCACCCCGACCCCGAGGGGGTGCCGGGGTGGGGAATGACTGACTGCCGTTACCTGCCTTTGACTAGATGACGTTGGGATCAGTCATATCAGATGCCCCCTCGCCCCTGGGGCGAAGCGGGTCCCACCGCTGAGGCCCAAGGGGCGTTCTCCACGTGGCTGATCCCTAGCCTTGTTCCTTATGCGGACGGTACGGGGGATGCAAAGAGACGGCCTTCCGTATCACGCCAGCCACGATCGTCCTCGAAAGTGAGGATCAACTCTTCGAAGTCCGCGCGGAAAGGTGCGTAATGATTTCTTCCCATTACGGCGATATCAACGGGGGCCCCACCATCGGTCGGGGGCGTATTGCGCCGCGCGCTGGGGCATTCCTCGAGGCGAACCAGCGTATGGTGAAGGGCCGCGTGGCCGACGGGACATGGCGGGATGTTTTGAAAACCCCACAAAGCCAGGCGAGGGGGAAGGAACTGGCACCATACCACCCCATCATCGTCTTCCTCTTGCCTGTTCCCCTAGTGCTCCTGCAACCTGCAAGCTCGCGTCCGACTTCCCTTGTTTCTCCAGGTCAGCTTCTTTCGTCTTGTTTCTTCTTTTTTCATGAGTCTACCCTCTTGGACATCGGAGGACGGTTCTGAGGACCGTCCTCCCTCTGTGGGGCCCCAAACCCCTTCTCCTTCTCCTCCAGTCGAATGGTCCTCTGATTCAGAGGACCACATTCCTTTGGCCCGGCGGCAGGCCGCCGGCGGAGCCGCCGGGGGAGCTGCCGGTGGGGCCTCGTTGAGGGGTCGTCGGCCGGGGGTCGGGACCTCCTCGAGGGTGGAGGAATCCCCAGGGGGGTAGCCTCCTCGATGACACGGTCGGATCTGGAAAGGATCCGGGCCCGTTATCGGATCCCTCAGGAGATCAAATTATTTCTTCCGACCCCCGACGACCGGGTTATCTCCTCCCGACCCGGTCGCGTAGCTTTTTACGAGGTCTGCCTACAGGTAGGCCTCCGTCCTCCTTTCCACCCTTTCTTTATCACGCTCCTTGACTTCTATTCCTTAACTCCCTCCCAGCTAGTCCCGAACTCTTGTCGGGTAATTAGCGCCTTTGTTATCCTTTGTCATCGCCTAGGTATTACCCCTAGGGTTAGTTTGTTCCGTAACTTTTATTCTCTTCGGGCCCAGAAGGGGTGGTGGGTGTTTCAGCCCCGACCCAATAGGGTCATCAAACTCCTTTTGCCTTCATCGATTAAGGGGTGGAAACCCCGTTTCTTCTTTGCTAACATCGATCAAGTCCGGCCCCGGTGGGGGAACCCCGACCTCCGAGGGAACGTCGCGACCGTCCAGCCTGGGGACCGGGAAGCGATGGGGGCCTTGCTGACTGCCGAGATTCCCCGGTACACCCTACTGCTAGGGGAGGAGAACTTCGAGTTGGCGGGCCTAGTCTCCCATCGGGGTAAGTCCTCTTCGCACTTAGCTAAAAATCCCTTTCTCTCTTTTCTTTTCTTTTTTCTCTTTTTTTTTTTTTTTTTTTTTTTTTTTTTTTGCTGAAAACTTGACTTGCATTGTGCAGCAATGAAGGTTCCGAGGGCGAAATTGTTAAAGGTCATCAAGAAGAGGGTCGGGAAGGATCATCCGGGGGGCAGCAAGCCCCGGCCCCGAAGCGCTTGGTGATCCGGGCTTCCTCCTCCTCCGCGAGGGCCTCCTCCCCAGCGAGGACCTCCCCTCCCGGGATTCCGCAACACATCCCTGTCCCCGCGGAGGTCGACCTCACGGCCGACACTCCACCGGAGGCTGGAGCCGCAGCGGGAGGTACTGCTGCAGAGTCGGTGGCGGGGGAGCCCGTGCCGACCGGAGGGCTCCCGGCTCCCGAGGGAGCGACTTCATTTGGTGCCAGCCGGGACTGGGGTGAGGGGCCATCCGGTCCCATCAGTCCAGCCCCCGAGGGGCCGGTTAGGGGCGACCCGCCCGCAGGGCCGGGGAGGTCAGAGGCGGCAGAGGGAAGTGGGGACGCATCCAGGTCGCCCCTGGACTTCCTGGGTGATGGCTATTTGGCCGAGCGGGTCCTGGGCTCGGTTCTGGACCCTAGGATCACCGAAGGCCTCGGTCGTCAGAAGACAGGCGAATTTTTCAGGGAATCCTATGCCGCTGCGTTCAGGGTAGGCGACCTTTTTGCCCTTTATCTCTTATTGCTCATGTATACATATTTTGCTGACTTGAGGCTTGTGCGCGCAGATTGTGCATTCCCTAAAGGCCGCTAGGGAAGTGATCCGCGGGGAGAAGAACCTTCTCCGGGAGATGCAGGATCGCGCAGAGGCAGCAGAGAAGGCACTGGGGGAGATCAAAGAGTCCTGCGCCAGCGAGGTAAGAGCCGCCGAGGGCAAAGCGGAGATCGAGGCCAACCGCGCGCGCGCGGCGATCTCCCAGATGATGGAATCCGAGAGCGCGGTTATGGCGAGAGACATCCACATCTCGGAGCTAACCGAGGCTCTTCGGGAAGCAGAGGAACGGGCGGGAGCGGCGTCGGAGGAGGCTAGAGCGGCGAGAGCAGAGGCCGAAGCGGCAAAAGAAGAGGCTGGCCGGCATAAGGAGGAGTTAGGTCGCGCCAGAGAAACGAGAGGGACGCAGCGGAAGCCTTAGCCGCAGAAAAAACTCGAGCTGCTAGGCTTGTCGAAGAGTACAGGTCGTCTGAGCGTTACACAGACGACCTAGCCGAAGCTTCGGCCGCCGCATTCCTCGACGGATTCCAGTATGCCAAAGAAAAAGTGGCCAAGGACCTAGATTTCCCTCGCGCCCTGGAGGTTGAGCCAGAGCCATCGTCGGACCCGTCCCCTTCCGATGACGAACCCGCACCGGCGGAGCCCTGAACTCGCACCCGTTACTTTGCTGCTGCTTTTTTTTTTTTTTTTTTTTTTTTGTAAGCCCGACTAGGTCGGGGTTTTGTAATCCCCTTCTATTAATGAAAGTGCCTTTCTCGACGACTTCTGCACTGTTATGACTTTGCTGTTTGACATGTGATCACACGAGTCCGTTCGTTCCGTCGATTCTAGGGAACACCTTCCTACCCACGCCTGTGCCGCCTTAATTACATGAACTCGCTAGTTAAAGTTAGGTGGGATTGAATTTTGGGAGCTGGGGCGCCGCTGACCGGAGACTAGGCCGGTAGGCGCCCTTGGGGCCACAGGCGTGACGCTTGATCAAGCATCGAACCTGGCGTTGGTCTGGCGCACGGCTTGATGCCCGTGGGACTTGGCTTGAGTGACCTGAGAGCCGGTGGTAGGGTGCCTGGGGTGCAGGGCTTTGAGTGCCGACTGCGAAGTGGAACCCTTGATACGTCAAGTGGTCCGCCGGCGGTTAGCCGGGTTTTTATGCTTGATGCCGGCGCAGGGCTTTAGTGCCGACGAAGTGCCGGGCTTTTGTTGTTGAGAGCCGGTGGTACACCGCTCTGCCAGTGGTACACTGGGCTTATGCCTGGCTGGTGCAGGGCTTTGAGTGCCGACGGAGTGCCGGGCTTTTGTTGTTGAGAGCCGGTGGTACACCGCTCTGCCAGTGGTACACTGGGCTTATGCCTGGCTGGTGCAGGGCTTTGAGTGCCGACGGAGTGCCGGGCTTTTGTTGTTGAGAGCCGGTGGTACACCGCTCTGCCAGTGGTACACTGGGCTTATGCCTGGCTGGTGCAGGGCTTTGAGTGCCGACGGAGTGCCGGGCTTTTGTTGTTGAGAGCCGGTGGTACACCGCTCTGCCAGTGGTACACTGGGCTTATGCCTGGCTGGTGCAGGGCTTTGAGTGCCGACGGAGTGCCGGGCTTTTGTTGTTGAGAGCCGGTGGTACACCGCTCTGCCAGTGGTACACTGGGCTTATGCCTGGCTGGTGCAGGGCTTTGAGAAGATTTAGATAACTAAAATTGAATCTTGTTAGCATTGAATAAGGGATGAAACCCAAGCAAACACGGGGATGATGCTTAACATGAAAAAATGGATACATTACTGATAATACCGGCGGAGGTTATCCGCATTCCACGTCCTAGGGAAGTGGCGTCCCATCAAGTCTTCAATTTTATAAGCTCCGTGGTGCAGCGTCTCGGTGATCCGGTAAGGTCCTCCCAGTTAGGGGCTAGCTTGCCTCCTTCAGTTGGCTTTGAGACCTCGGCCCGTCGGAGGACTAGATCTCCTGGTAGGAACGTCCGGGGCGCACACGCGCGTTGTAGTATTTCGCGGCCCGTTGCCGGTAGGCTGCCATTCGAAGCCGCGCCCTGTCCCGCATTTCCTCCACCAGGTCGAGGTTGGCTCTCAGTTGGTCAGAATTACCTTCTTCACTGTAAGCCTCCACTCGGGGCTGGGTGCTCCGATCTCCACAGGGATAACAGCTTCAGAGCCAAAAACTAGGCTGAATGGCGTTTCCCCAGTGGGGGCTCGAGGCGTCGTATGATAGGCCCATAGCACGTTGGGGAGCTCCTCTACCCATCGTCCCTTGCAGCCATCCAGCCGAGACTTCAGTCCTGGAGAATGATTCGGTTGATCACTTCAGCTGCCCCGTTGGTTTGAGGATGTCCGACGGAAGTAAATCTTTGAAAAATACCCAGCTCGGAGCAGAACTCCCGAAAAGGTGCATTGTCAAACTGACGGCCATTATCAGTGACTAGTGTGCGCGGCAGGCCAAACCGACATATGATTGACTTCCAGAAAAAAGATCTTACTTTGCTCTCGGTAATCTTGGCCAAAGCCTCAGCTTCGACCCACTTGGTGAAGTGGTCCACCGCCACCAAGAGGAACTTTCGCTGCCCGGAAGCCGGGGGAAATGGACCCAAGATATCCATGCCCCACTGGGCAAAGGGCCAAGGCGCCACCACGGGGGTCAGGTTAGACGTCGGCTGTCGCTGGATATTGGCATGACGTTGGCAGCTATCACACTTCTTGACAAGCTCGGCCGCGTCCTCCTTCATCGTCAGCCAGAAGTACCCTTGGCGCAGAGCCTTGTAAGCTAGGGCTCTGCCCCCCAGATGACTCCCGCATATGCCTTCATGGATCTCCCTAAGGATATAATCCGACTCCGATGGCCCCACACACCTAAGGACCGGATATGAGAATGATCTTCGATAAAGCTTCCCGTCCATCATCAAGAATCTCGGGGCCCTTCGTTTGAGCAGCTTGGCCTCCGGGGTCCCCCGGGAGAGTACCGTCGGTCAAGTACCGGATGTAGGCATCCATCCAGGAGGGCTCCGGCTCCACTGGCAACGCTTCATCCGCGGCCTCAATGCTTGGGACTTGTAGATGCTCCACGTATGTCCTCCCTAACGTCCCATCGACCGAAGTGGCCAAGCGGGACAGCGAGTCAGCCCTGGCATTCTCGCCCTGGGGATATAGCTGACACGGAAGTAAGAAAAATGAGACGCCTGGGACTGCACCTTGCTCAAGTAGCGGGACATGACCGGGTCCCTAGCCTCGTACTCCCAGCGACTTGTCCAGAAATGAGTTGAGAGTCCGTGAAGGCCCTCAAGCGCCCCGCGCCCAGCTCCTTGGCTAGTCTCATCCCCGCCAGCAGGGCTTCGTACTCCGCCTGATTATTGGTCGCCGGGAACTGGAATCTGAGAGCATACTCCACCACGTCTCCCTCCGGGCTTGCAAGAATGAGTCCGGCTCCGCTCCCTTGAGAGTTTGCCGCTCCATCCACATGCAGGATCCAATCCTCCATCTCCCCAGATGAGGGAGGGTCCCCAAACTCCTCCGGTCGCGCCTCCTCCACGTCCTTCTCGGTCCAGGAGCACTCGACTAGGAAATCCGCCAACACCTGGGACTTCATGGCTGACCTGGCCGGATGGACAGGTCGAACTCGCTTAGCTTGATGGCCCATTTAGCCAGCCGGCCGGAGGTGTCGGGGCGAGACAGGATAGCTCGCAGGGGCTGGTCCGTAAGCACCACGATGGGATGGGCTTGAAAATAAGGCCGAAGGCGCTGAGTAGAGACCACCAGAGCGAAGATAATCTTCTCAGTTTTTGAATACCTGGTCTCAGCGTCATGGAGTACCTTGCTGGTGTATAGATTGGCTTCTGGGCTCCGCCGGTATCCATGCGCACAAGCACGGAGCTAACAGCCTCCGGGGAAGCGGCCAGATATAAAAAGAGCTCCTCTCCATTTTCAGGCTTGGACAGCAGCGGAGGAGTGGAGAGAAACTGCTTCAATTCTTCAAAGGAGCCCTGACACTCTTTCGTCCACTCGAAGCCGTTAATCTTGCGCAGCGCCTTGAAAAAGGGTAGGCACCTCTCCGCCGACCTTGACATGAAACGACTCAAGGCCGCCACCCTCCCCGTCAGGCGCTGCACCTCCTTCTTGCTGACCGGAGGCCGCATCTCCAGGATGGCTCTGATCTTGTCGGGGTTGGCTCGATCCCGCGCTGGGTCACCATGAAACCCAGGAACTTGCCAGCCGCTACTCCGAAGGCGCATTTGTGGGGGTTGAGCTTCATCCGGTACCGGCGCAGATTGTTGAAAGTCTCCTCGAGATCGGTACATGGTCTTCTGCGTTGGTGCTCTTGGTCAGCATGTCATCCACATATACCTCCATGTTGCGCCCCAGCTGATTCTCAAAAACCTTGTTCATTAATCTTTGGTAAGTAGCCCCGGCGTTTTTCAGTCCAAAGGGCATCACCCTGTAACAGTAGATCCCCTTCTCCGTGACAAAGGAGGTTGCTTCTTCATCTGCTGAGCTCATCTTGATTTGATTATACCCCGAGAACGCATCCATGAAACTGAGCGTCCCATGCCCGGAGGTGGCGTCTACCAGCTGGTCGATTCGGGGGAGCGGAAGCTGTCCTTGGGGCACGCCTTATTGAGGTCGGTGAAGTCCACGCACATCTCCAGCTTCCACTGGCCTTACGAACCATCACGACGTTCGCCAACCAGTCGGGGTAGCGCACCTCGCGGATGTGGCCAGCCGCCAACAGCTTCCGCACCTCCTCGTCAACAGCCTTCTGCCGGTCCGGGGCAAAACTCCTTTTCTTCTGCCTGACGGGCCGGCACTCGGTCGAATGTTGAGCTGATGTGTAATCACCTCCTCCGGGATCCCGGGCATGTCGGATGCTGACCATGCGAAGACGTCGGCGTTGGCCCGCAGAAAGGTTAGGAGCCGGTCACGAGCTTCGTCCGGAAGTAAGGCTCCAACTCGAACCGTCTGCATGGGGTCCTCCCCGAGGGGGAAAGTGAGCAGCCGCTCGGCCGGTTCCCCCCTCCTCTCCAGGTCTCGCGGGTCAAGGGCCTCGGGTGTCGGTGCAGACGGTGGTGCAAGCACTGCCTCCTGGGGACTGGGGGCCAAGTGATAGCAAGCGCCGGCAGGCCCTGCTCTCCTCGCATCTCGCCGATCCCTCTGGTGGTTGGGAACCTCACAGGAGCCGCTTGGTGGATATGACGGCATCCAAGAGGTTGAGCCCGGGCCTCCCAAGAATCGCGTTGTACGCCAGGGGCACACGGACCACCAAAATTTTATAAGGACAGTGCTCTGGCACGGAGCCGTTCCAGCTGTACGGGAAGAGTAATTTCCCCCTCGACCCTCACAGAATCTCCTGTGAATCCCATCAAAGGCGTGACGACAGGTTGAAGTAGATCATGCGACAGATTCATGCGAACAAAGGCATCGTAGTTCAAAACATCTACGGAGCTTCCACTGTCGACTAGGATTCGTTTTACAGGATGTTTAGCAATCGTCATGGATACGACGACGCTATCATCATCTTATTTACAACCCCCTCCAAGTCCTTTTCGAAAAAAGGAATTACAGCTTCCACTCCTCCCTCTCCCCTTGGTCTCTTCGACGGGCCTCCTGCCCCCCAGGAAATCATCGCCACTGTCTTCTCCGTCGGGGTGTTATCAATCACCGGCGGTGCAGGCGCTGACGGGCCAGGAGCTCCCGGGTTGTTCCTTTGGACAAACTTCCTCAGATGGCCTTGTTGAATGAGGTCTTCAATGGCTTTCTTCAGCTGCCGGCAGTCGTCGGTGTTGTGGCCATGGTCCCGGTGGTAGCGGCAGTAGAGATTTTTGTTCCGGGGAATCTTCGGGTTGATGGGAGGAGGGCGTTGCAGATAGGGCTCCCCTTCGATCTCGAGCAGGATCTGGATATGGGGCAAGCAGCGGAGTGTAAGGCCCGTCTCTCGGTGCAGGAGGTCGAGGACGGTTGTCTGGTCGGCGAGGAGGCTCGGGCCTCCTGGGGCGGGCTTCGGCAGGTTCTGGCTGGGTTGGCTTCCTGGGTATGCTCCCGCCAGCCTCACGCCGGAAAAGTCAGCTTCGTCTGCCCGGATGTACTTCTGGGCGCGGATCAAAGTTCGGAGTAGGAGCCCGGCGGCTTTTTGTCAAGAGAGTATGCGAAGCGAGAAGGGCGGAGCCCCCGCTTCAGAGCCAAGGTAGCCACCGAGTCCTCCAAGTTGTAGACCTCCAGGCGGCCTCCTTAAACCGGGCGACATAGTCCCGCAGAGGTTCGCCATTCTTCTGCTGGACGGCAAACAGACTGTCCGCCACCCTCGGGATCTTCCGGCAGGCGTCAAAGTGGGCCAGAAAAGCCCTCTCCAACTGGCGGAAGGAGTCGATGCTTCGTGGCGGCAGGCGAGAATACCAGCCCGGGCAGCTTTTTTCAGAGTAGCCGGGAAAGCCACACACATAAGGGAGTCAGTGGCCCCCTGAACTTGCATGAGTACCTTGTAGCTCTCCAAATGGTCCAGGGGGTCCGTAGTCCCGTCGTATGGGTCCAGTTGAGGAAGGCGGAACCTGGTAGAGATAGGCTCCTCCATGATGCGGCGGGACAGGGGAGGTCGACTGTCGTAATCAGTCTCTGGCAGGTGGGTGATCCGACGGCTAAGTTCTTCCAGCTTCTGGTTGCACTCCTCGAGTCGACGCTCAGCTCGACGAGGCATCCGGCCATCAAAGGAGCCCTCCCCTGAAGATTCAGAAGAAGAACGGGGCGGCGATGCCGGCGCGGCGCTCCGCCTCCTTTCCGTGCCGCCGCTTAGGAGAAACGCTGGCGTGGCGAGAAGGAGACCGGGGCCTTTTGGATGCCTCGCGGTGATGCGGCTTGGCCGGGGATCGGCGGCGATGATCTGCAGGAACTGGCGATCTCCGGCGGGAGGAATGCTGGCTAGGCTGCATCACCCCAGGGACAGACGGGTTCGGCTCCGGTTGCCGCAAGGCTGCTTGTTGCTGTGCTGCATGCTTGAACCATCGCCGCCACGACTGGACCTGCGTGGCCAGGGCAGCGAATCGATCTTCCTGAAGTTGCTGTGGAGCAGAGCAGGGACGTCATTCTGCGGAGCAGAAGGCCCTGCCCCCGGAGTTCGGAGGCTCCGGGAAACAGGATGCGAGAGCCGGGGGGGCCTCCGCGGGTGGACCAGCCCCGCAGCGCTGCCCCCAGCGCGACCGGCTGAAACTCCTTTCGTTCGAGTCGTCACCATGGCTTTAAGTCCTCAGGAGAGAAGAAAGCCGCTGGTTCGACGTCTTTCTTCCCCCTTCCTGGCGCGCCAATCTGATGACGCCAAGTCACCTTCCTCGAACGTCGGGGATGACGGACGTCTCCCTCCTCGAAGTCCTGCAAGAAAAGTCCCGGGGACCGGTGGCGCCGGTGGGGACCCTCCGACGATCAAGTCAGTGCTTGGGCTCAGACAAAGAACCGCCCCAGCGAAGAGGAGCTGAGGCGGTTAGGGTTTTTGCTGGGAGGAAGAAAGCTCAGAAAACCAGAGTTCAGATCCCACTTACAGCTGAGCATGTGCCTTTTATACCTGTCTGAATACCGTGACGTGCAGCTTCGGAAGGCTTTCTTGTACTGTCATTGATGGACTGGGGCTCCTGCTAGAGGCGGCGAGTCGTACATCCTAGTAAGGTGTGGTGGCGCACAGGGCATGCAATGCGCCAAACATCGTTATGAGGCATGGCCCTCCGTAACGGGGCACAATCACAGGAGTACCGAATGGTACTACGGCAAGGCACAGCCATGTGCCGAAATCATGTGTGAGCACCGTGCACCTGATAGTTGCTGTTTTCTTCTTGCAGCGTGTCGCATGCATCGCCGTCCCCACCCGACCCGAGGGGTGCCGGGGGTGGGGAATGACCGTGCACCCCGAGGCGGTAGGGGCCCCGGGGTTAAGAAATGATGACCCCACCCCGACCCCGAGGGGGTGCCGGGGTGGGGAATGACAGTGCACCCGAGACCGGTAGGGGCCTCGGGGTTAAGAAATGATGACCCCACCCCGACCCCGAGGGGGTGCCGGGGTGGGGAATGACAGTGCACCCCGAGACCGGTGGGGGCCTCGGGGTTAAGAAATGATGACCCCACCCCCGACCCCGAGGGGGTACCGGGGTGGGGAATGACAGTGCACCCCGAGACCGGTGGGGGCCCCGGGGTTAAGAAATGATGACCCCACCCCGACCCCGAGGGGGTGCCGGGGTGGGGAATGACCGTGCACCCCGAGGCCGGTAGGGGCCCCGGGGTTAAGAAATGATGACCCCACCCCGACCCCGAGGGGGTGCCGGAGGTGGGGAAGTGACTGACTGCCGTTACTCTGCCTGACGACGTTGGGACTAGTCAATGACGTTGGGATCAGTCATATCAGTTCATATCAAACCAAGCTCCCCTCTATATAAGGTGAGTCACTAGCAGTGTAGGAATTGCACTTGAACCACTCAAACCAACTGGGATCAAGCTGTTCCAGTGCAAATTCTGGACAGGTTGCCCCAAACCAGCCTTAAACCACTCTTGAGCTATACACCTGGGGTAGCACTTTCAATGCCTTTATTTGCCTTGTTTCTTACCAATTTTCAATTGTTTGAAGCAGAAAATAAGGGAAAGAAGAAAATGGTAACAATTGGTTGTTTTGTTGATCAAGGATTTTTGATGGTCCATGAGGTCTGCATTAAAGTTCATAACTTATTATTGCCAAGTCAGAAATAAAAGAACATTATGTCACAACTGTTTGTTTTCCGAAGCTCTTCTTATGCTGGTTATACTAAGTAGTGGTCCCACCACTATTTGAGATGAGAAAAGGGTGGGAGGCAATTTATTAGAGCTAGTTAAGGTTAAATCTCTAGTTGGTCAGTCCTATTGCTTCCTTCTCTCTATGACGCAAGCCTCATAGGCTACCTTCTTCGTATCTTTCCTCCTTGCCTTCAAGAAAAAAATAAGGAAATGGTCTTCTAATTTCTAATTACTAAGCTTCCAGATCCCAAAAGTTTCATCAGTGTTTTAGTATTTTGAAATGTGTTTTGCTGTTCTGATTAAAACTAATCACAAAAAATAAATGCTGACTTCATATTTTCCCTCATTAAAGATTGTGCATCGAATTTTAGTTGCTGATTGTGCATATTGATTATGGGTTCAGCCTGGACTGCAGTAATTAGAGTAAAATAGAAATGTGTCATCATTTTCTATTAATTTCTTAAAATGAAATAAACTTAATACATCTACAAGCATAGATTGATTGCTTTAGAACGACCGTATTACTCTTATTCCCTTTTTCATTTAGAGAAAGAAATAGAGGGAGTATTGTAGCTTCACTCTAACAATCAAGGACTCAATGGAAGTAGCTAGAGCTAGTATCGTCACCATGTATAACTAGAAATATGATTTTTTTTTTTTCATGTGTTCTTCAGCCAGCACATTGATGTTAAGATGTTTCCGCATGAAAATCCCTATACTCTGCCATATCTTCCATCCTAAGCCTTTAATTTACAACCCCCTCAACCATTCTAAACTTTAAAAACCCACAATTTTCTCCCATGTAAACAAAACAGTTAGATGCCACGTCAGATAACTTACATTTACTTTTTCTTTTTTTTCCTTTTTGTTTCTGTTAAATATATCATACTAGAAGTCAATCAAATTAAGCAATTTAAAACCCATGCCAATTGCACCTCACCTCCTATCTCATGCCTAATTATGCAATTCTTTTCTGCATAAGTTTATTGCCAACTAGAGCTCATAGAGATTTTCAACACATTCACTACAGGGGATTCCATAGCCATTAGGCCAGTGACACAGAGAATTACTTGCTAAGCAATTAATCATCATATGCTTTTAACAAGAGAAGCTTCAAAGATGCAAATTTTACCTGGTATCTTCTCGCGAAGGATAGGGGATTGCTGGAAGACATCAGCTTTCGTCTTCAGATTACTTAAGCAGAGCAGGTCATACATCACCTCGCACCCAAAATCTGGTGGGATACCGAAAGATCCCACAAAAAGAACCAGGCCCAGAGCATCCACAACGCTCGCGGACTTGACGCCACCTTCTTCTTCAAGCCTGCTCCTCCAGGCGAGGGCGGCCACCCTGGCGTCCTGTTTGACAGAGGAATCGGCCTCCGAGGGTAACCCGGCGAGGACGTAAAACTCCAGAATGAGAATGGAGGCACGGCGGCTGTCGATCACAGTGCGATGGTTCTCGTACGCCTTGCTGCCCTGAAGGTAGATGGAGTCGAAGACGAGCTTGGCCGGGTTTGGGGCGCGCCGGAGGGCGGCGGGGACTTCTCTGCGGAGCCAATCGAGGTCGGAGAGGCGGCTGGCGACGAGCTTGCGGAGGAAGCGGCTGCCCATTGTCTGGCATATGGAGTGGAGCTCCGCTCGGAGATCATCCAACGAGGGCTTTTCTTGGCCCGACTTCGCTTCTTCTTTCACTGCCGCAGCCGCCACCTTCTCCTCGTCGTCGTTGGCTTTATCCAACGGCGTTGGGGTTTGCATGGCGCCAGGCTCCTTGAAGTGGGCATCGATGGAGGCGCCGATGCGATCGAGGAAGCGCATGAGGCCGTCCCATTGGCGGGCGAATTCAGAGAAAGCGTCTCTGAGATCAAGAATACTGTTGATTGATGGAATGTCTCTGAGATCAAGAATACTGTTGATCGATGGAATTGGGGAGGGTAAAGAAGCCTACCTTTTCTCGACCTGGTTTTCTTGTTCTCTCTCCACAGCTTTCTCATCTTCTTCCTCTACTTCTTGGACTTCTTCTTCTTCTTCGACTTCTTCTTCCTCTTCTATGACTTCTTTCTCCTCCTCCTCCCATTCCATGAATTCATCGTCTACTTCTTCCTCTTCTTCTTCATCTATGAAAACCTCTTCTACTTCTTCCTCTTCTTCTTCATCGACGGCGCTGGGCAACGGATTTGGCGGCGACATGGAGGGGGACCGATCAAGATTCTGGCAAGAAAGCCTTATCGCTACGCTCGGAACTCACAATGCTAGCAAGATTCTGGGACGGAGAGGCAGGCGGATTATTGGTCCGGTTGGGAACGCGATACGATTAATAATAATTTTGAATCAAAATCAACGGCTCAAAATATTTTTGTTTACCATAAATATATTTTTATAATATAACGGTTGGAAATAGGAATGGGAAATATGATGAAGGTACTGCTCAAAATATTTTTGTTTATCATAAATATATTTTTATAATATAACGGTTGGAAATAGAAATGGGAAATATGATGAAGGTACTTGGGTAAGGTACGGGTTTGAAGACAAAGATGAAGGATTCAGAAGTAGAGTGTCAGGTCCAAAGCCCCCCCCCCCTTTACTTTTCATCTAGAAGACCACGTGCACACTTGCTTTTGGCAAGGTCACCTCGACTAGCTCCCAATGTGTGGAGCGCACTGCTTGCAGCAGCCAGTCATGGGACGTCAGTGACGTCAGCGCAATGATGACACTGATGGTAGTTGCCTTTCCGTGGATTTCGAAAGGACTCCCTCATTTCGAGAAGGATCTTCACGGAATTGACGGTGTGGATTGACTAGAGCGAAGGTGTTACAGCTTCCCTCATCATCTGCGGAGAGGGGTTTCTATCCCCAAGGACACGTGCCCCTCTATGGTTGGAAGCACACCGAGATCAGCCACCTGGAGGCTTTGCGCCCCTTTTGCCGTGCAGAGGGTGGACCCACCTCATCTTAGGGATGGGGGGGCATCTGATGTAGCTGGTCAGGCCATGTGTAGGCTAATGGGAGAGACGACTGACAGAACCTCGGACCCCAAGGTTCTCTCGGCCTCGGACCCCATGTCCCCTCAGCCTCGGACCCCAAGGTCCCCTTGGCCTCGAGCCACCTTACACCACCATGTGGCCTACTAACCATCCACAACTACCACGTGGCCCACTAACTACCTGTCACTATGCATGGCCACTACATGTTACGGTGCACGCCTGACGTTACTAGGCCCACCTGCTACCTGAGGCACCATGCATGGCAGAGGGATGGCAGGACGGGACACCTCTGACATGCTCAATTATTGTTGCGGAACATCTTTGTCGGTTCTGCCATCTATCCACTACCAGACAATAACGTCTATGAATCAACCACCTTCCTAAAGCGGGAAAAGGGACATGCAGACAGGTATAAGAACCTTCGCTCGCAATGAGAGAAGGGATCTGAACTCAAGCTCTCTAGCTATTTTTCATTAGCTCTTTCTTCACTGTTCTTGAGTTGCTTACTTGAGCGTTGGAGGGTCCCCATCGGTGCAACTGGTCCCCGGGGACTTTCTTGCAGGAACTCCGTTCGGAAGGAGGCTCTCCATTTCTCGACGTTTGAGGAACGCGACTTGGCGGCAACACTACACCTTATATTTCTTTCCCACTCTAGCTGATATTTCTATTTCTATATACCGAAAGATAAGTAAGATAATATAGCATGCCGCTAGCGATTAATGGAACAGTTGATTAACATCTAGGAATCTTCAAGCCATAACCTTTTCTAGATCAAAAATCGTTAATTTAAATCACGTCCCATCTCGTGCAACTTTGGCAAGAAAAAAAAAGCCTAATATACTCCTTGGGCCCTATGTAGTATTTTAACTTGGATTAGGAAAAAAAAAAGATCGGATCCAGCTCTACTTGAAAACCTGAATTATATTAAACCTCCTTCCCCTTCTTCACCCTTAATTAATGTCATAAATTGGCCAGTAACTAAAACACAGTCATTTTATACATAATCACTTAGGAAATTCTTTGATTGATCATGTGATGCCCCTCCCAATAGTCTCATATAAGTTGGTTGTATGATTTATAACCAGTTAAGGAAGATGAATAAGTAGCAATTGAATCCCTTTTTGGACTGTGATGGCCTAAGTTGATGTGAACCTTGGATCATTTTATTCACTACCTTAATCTTTAGCTAAATTATCAAATTAGGGGATGTATTTGCTCAATACTATAATAATTCATGAATCTCCTTTTAGAATGATTGCTCCCAGAATACAAGAAGAGAGCGATCAATGTTTCTTCTTACTACTATAAATGGCTCCGAATCATATAAGAGAGTCATGTTGCAAGGACATCTTGTTGGCCCAGATGGCAACCCAAGAGGAGGGGGGGTGAATTGGGTTCTTTAAAAAATTAGCCTTTTTAAAATAGTTTGCTTGAGATTAATGAAGGCAAATGCGAGGTAACTATAAAATGCAGTGAATAAGATAGAGATAGAGAAAGAGACAATAGAACACGGCAAACACAAAAGATTTTATAGTGGTTCGGTGTATCCAACACCTACGTCCACTCCCAAGATTCACTTGGGTCCACACTATAATCATCCTAGATTACAGCAGAGTTGTTTTACAAGCTCACAACTCGAACTTGTTGTTTCTCGGGCGCACAACGAACCCAGCTGGTTTTCAAGGGCTCACCAGCACAAAAACCCTAACCCAAGCTTAACCAAGCTTGAACCGAGGTAAAACTACCTCCTCTAGTTTAATCCCCCAGATTGAACTAGGCACATACAAAAATAAGTATGTTTTTGAAATACAAAGCTCCTCAATGAGCAAATATTCAAATTAAGAATAACAAGGTTTAGAAAAGCCTGATTTGTAGATAGGTTGGCTTTTGAGCTTTTCTTCTTTTCTTCTTTTCTTCTTCTCCTTGCTGGATTGAATCAAGCCTCAGCTCCGATTCTTCACAGTTGAAGCAGTTGAGAAGAGTTGAAAAGCAAGAAATGAATCTCCTTTCTCCAAGTTGGGAAATCCGCCAAGACTTTGATTTGAGCGCTTTGGATTCCTCTTGAGCTTTTTGGAGTGGAGTGGATTTGAGCTAGAAGGTTTTCCTCTTAAGATTCAAGCTCTCGGATTTTTGAAATGGGATTTGTCTATCTCAGATTTTCTTTCTTTTTCTTTCTATTTTCCGTTCTTTTTTTTTCATTTTTTTTTTTGAATAAGAGTCTTCCCTTTTATAGATTTCTTTCACACCATTTTTGGAAGAAAACTATCCGTTGGAGTGTACCTTGTATCAAAATATATCCGTTAGAAATAAGGTAAAATAGAAATATTACCGTTAAAGCTGATCTAGCAACTTGATTTTTCGTTCCAGGTGGGTTGGAGTCGACTCTAACTTTTCTGGAGTCGGCTCTAGCTCGAGGCATCTCAGAACGGTATTTCTGGAGTCGTCTCTGGCTTTTCTGGGGTCGACAAGAAACTTTTCCGGAGTCGACTCTAACTTACCCGGAGTCGACTCTAGGTCGGGGCCAAAAAAATCGACTTTCTTCTTCTTCTGTGAGAGTCGACTCTAACAGTCTCGGAGTCGACTCTAATGTCTGCAATTCTTACCTAGACATTAGATTCGATCCAGAACACTATGTAACTCCTGATTTTGATCATTCAATAGTCTTATAATCTGAAACACTAAATCAAAATCATCAGAGCCTTCAAAAGTTATACTCAAATAGTTTTGTTAATCATCAAAATCATCAATTGGGTCAACAATCTCCCCCTTTTTGATGATAACAAAAACTTTGAGTATATGCATTCAAAAATTCAATCAAACTAAGGATTATAGTCATTTTGAAACTTAAACATTTGAAATTAAGGTTTTGATGCCAATGTTCAATGTAAACTTTAAAATTGTACATTAGTTCAATATAATCCATCAATTATGAATAATTAATCTTAATGTGCATAAAATTGCAAATGAGCTTTTTGTTAAGCTCCCCCTGCATTGAGTAGCTCCCCCTATATAAGCATCAAATTTTAACTGATTAACATTTCAAGTCATTTTGCATAAACAATTAATTCTCCCCTTTTTTTTTCTTTCTTTATGCATATATAACCATTTCTCCCTTCATTAAAATTTTCAAGTCTTTGCATATTCAATATTCCTTGTAACCCCCGAGACCTTAATTACCTGGTT
>UESW01002725.1:68803-124701 GCA_900491605.1 Calamus simplicifolius | reverse complement strand
AGAGTATTAGATAAAGAAAGTTATATATAAAATTGTAGACTCAATAAAGCATAGGGATCCAAGCAATCAATATTTGAAAATGTGAAATTGTATTTCATAAGCAAGAACCATTACATTTCAAAAAGAAATACATTAGATAAAAACTTCCTAAGTACAAACTATCAAACTCAAAATCAAGGTCAGATGTGTTTGAATACAATTTTCTTCAGATGACCTATGATTTCCATTACATCATCCTTTGTGATTTCTTAAAGTTTTCAAGGCAAGCTTCGATTTGAGAGACTGCAAGGTCAATCCTTCTTCAATTGACCCGTTGCATGAACATACGATCCTGATCCATCGGCAATGCCTTCCATCCTTTCGAAGATCTTGTGAAGCTCAGTACCAAAGGATTCAACAGAACTGCCTAAGGTAAAGGATAGCATGTCCAGTCTCGAATTTAGTTCTTCCTTCAATGATTAAAGTCTCTTTTAATTTAAAAAATTTTGAGATCTCTGGCTATCATACTCAGCAAGCAAACCTCTTAACTGATCAAGTTGTTCATCAGAGAATCTTCCAGAATTTATTATAGGCTGATGTGGAGGTGAGGGAATAGAACTGGGTCCGGCCTCTGAAGGTCCAGCTGAAGAAGGTCCCGCAATAGATGGATCAGGGACATAAGGTCCCTCAGTGGATGGTCCCGGGATGTCTTCTACTCTGGTTTCCTCTGCTCTTTCTCTCTGCTCTTTCCTCTCTTCCTCCCTTCATCCAAACACCATTTACTTTCTTGAAGCCCATCCGATGGATAGTAGATATGCTATAATAATCAGTGTGTCTCAGTTTTCTTAAAGGTTCATTTTCCATAATGAGCACACCTTGGCTTCTAAAGATTAGTGTTAGAATCATACCGTATGGCAGTGTTGATCTCTTCTTTGTAGCTGCCTCTGCCATGTATCCGATCATCATGCCAGCTAAATTGACTGGCCTTCCAGTTATAATGCAGTCCATCAACAGAACGTCTCGCTCGAGACATACTCGAATCTCCCAATTTTTGGAAATAAGATTCTTCCACAGATATTATGCAGCAATCTGAGTTCTAGATTTAACTGATTTGCAAGATTTCTTCAAACTCAGTCACATCTCTCCCTAGCATCCTTGTCAGTGCCCCACTTCTATCCTCATGTTGATATTCCATCAATCCGATTGTGGGCATTTCTAATAAGTTTCCAAGAATCTCCGAGGTAATGTCACTCTTGTTCCTCTTACTATGCTTATTAATCCACCTTCTCCTCTGCTTAATCCATTGTAAAACTCTCTTACTAAAGCAGGATAATGGGTATATCAAGTGAGCAAATTTTTCCCATCCATTTCCTTCAAATATCTTCCAATAGAGAAACCTTCCGATTCAAATAAATCAAAGTTTACTTTTCTCCCAGTGGTAATGGTCTTACCGGCTAAATGGTCAACCTTTGGTGAAGATGGTGAAGGAGGGGAATCCTCTTGAGTGGCCGAAGAGGAAGAAGGCGAGGGTTGCCTCCGAACAGTGCGTCTCTTCGTTGGAACGGATGCTCCACCGACGAATCCGTGCCTCTTAGGTGCCATTGAGAAGATTGAAAGATTAATCAAGGGTTTTGAGTAGATTTGGGAAGTTGGAAAGGTTTTGGAGTTCTTTGGATAGGTTTAGGAGACGATTGGAATGATTGGGGGTCGACTCCGCCTTTTTATTTTTGACCTAGCTCGACTTAGAGTCGACTCCCGAAAACTGGGTGTCGGCTCCGAACCAAAAAATCTGTCAACCCTCGTATTAGAGTCGGCTCCACAAAAGCCAGAGTCGGCTCTAATCACTTAGACAGAACATCAAAAACTCAGGTGTCGACTCCACAAACTGTCAGAGTCGACTCTAACAGTTTCAGAGATAAAAATTAAGTTTCAAGGATTTGAAACTATTCAAATTAATCATCAAATTATAGATTAATGTTCTTTAGCAATTGGGGAAACAATGAATCAAGATCTAGATAGATTTCCTTATTGAAATATCAAGATTTTTCAAGAAAATGATGAAATCTAGATAGATGTCCTTAAGAGTTTCAGAAAACTATTCCAAAGGATCACAAACTCCTAATTCTCCTCTAAGATAACAAAATCTCTCTTCACTTAAGGGTTTTGTTAATATATCTGCAAGTTGTTCTTCAGTATTCACATAATCAAGACAAATTTCATTATTGGCTACATATTCTCTTATAAAGTGATATCTTATTTCAATATGCTTTGTTCTTGAATGTTGAATTGGATTTTTAGTTAGATTTATTGCACTTGTATTATCACATCTTATAGGTGTCTTATCAAGTGTGATACCATAGTCTTCAAGTTGTCTCTTAATCCATAGGATTTGAGCACAGCAACTTCCTGCTGCAACATATTCTGCTTCCGCAGTAGATAATGCAACCGAATTTTGCTTTTTGCTAAACCATGAGATTAAGTTACTTCCTAAAAATTGGCATGCACCACTTGTGCTTTTTCTATCTAACTTGCATCCAGCATAATCAGAATCTGAGTATGCAATTAGATTTAATGTGGAGTCTCTAGAATACCATAAACCTACATTTTTTGTTCCACTTAAGTATCTTAGTATTCTTTTAACAGCTATTAAGTGTGATTCTTTAGGTTCTGATTGAAATCTAGCACATAAACATACAGAAAACATAATATCCGGTCTACTTGCGGTTAAATAAAGAAGGGATCCGATAATACCTCGATAAAATTTTTGATCAACCTTTTTACCATCTTCATCTTTGTCCAGCTTGCATGAAGGACTCATTGGTGTTCCGAGGGGTTTAATTGATTTCATACCAAATTTCTTTAAAATCTCTCTTGTGTACTTTGTTTGGTTGATAAAGATACCCTCTTTGCTTTGTTTGATTTGGAGTCCAAGGAAGAAGTTGAGTTCTCCCATCATGCTCATTTCAAATTCTCCCTGCATTAACTTGGCAAATTCTTGACATAGAGAATTGTCAGTAGCACCAAAATAATGTCATCAACGTATATTTGTACTACAAGTAAATCATTATCTTTTCTTTTCAAAACAATGTTTTATCAACATTTCCTCTTGTAAACTCATTTTCAATCAAAAATTTACTTAGTCTATCATACCAAGCTCTAGGTGCTTGTTTCAAACCATATAATGCCTTGTGCAATTTAAAAATGTGATTTGAAAATTCATGATCTTCAAAACCTGGTGGTTGTTCTACATAAACTTCTTCATTTATTAATCCATTTAAAAATACACTTTTTACATCCATTTGAAATAAGTTAAAATTCATATGACATGCAAATGCAAGTAATAGTCTAATGGCTTCTAATCTAGCTACAGGTGCAAAGGTTTCATCAAAATCAATACCTTCTTCTTGATTATATCCTTTTGCAACTAATCTAGCTTTGTTTCTAATTACTATGCCATTTCATCTAGTTTATTTCTATATATCCATTTTGATCCTATAACAGAATGATTTTTAGGTCTTTCAACTAAAGTCCATACATTATTTCTAGTGAATTGATTTAATTCTTCTTGCATTGCTAACATCCAATTATTATCTTTTCAGCTTCTTTAATAGATTTAGGTTCAATTTGTGATACAAATGCAAGATGATTACTAATATTTCTCATAGATGATCTAGTTCTTATTCCTTGAGATGGATCACCTATAATCAATTCCTTAGGGTGACTATAAGCATATCTCCAATCCCTAGGTAGATCTACATCATTATGATTAGTGTTAGTATCATCAACCTTAGGTGAATCATTATCTTTAGTGTCTTGTTCTTGATCCAAAGATACATCAATATTTAATTTTTCAAGATCTTTTTCAATTAAGTTTGTATCCTCTTCATCATCAAATTTTTCAGAATGGGTTGCTAAAGATTCATCAAAAACTACATGAATGGATCTTCAACTACTAGGGTTTTCTTGTTAAATACTCTATAAGCTTTACTAGTTGTTGAATATCCTAAAAAGATTCCTTCATCAGATTTAGCATCAAATTTTCCTAAATTATTTTTACCATTATTATGAATAAAACATTTACATCCAAATGTATGAAAGTATTTTATATTGGGTTTTCTTTCATTCCATATTTCATAAGGTGTTTTCTTTAAAATTGGTCTTATTAGGGCTAGATTAAGATGTAGCATGCTGTGTTAATGGCTTCCGCCCAAAAGTACTTTGGTAGGTTACTTTCGCATAGCATGGTATGGGCCATGTCTTCTAGAGTCCTATTTTTCCTTTTAACTACACCATTTTGCTGTGGAGTCCTAGGGCTGAAAAATTATGATTAATACCATTTTCAGTGCAGAAATTTTCAAATAGGTGATTTTCAAATTCTGTTCCATGATCACTTCTTAGAGATACTATGGTAGTATTTTTCTCATTTGTGACTTTCTTGAAGAATTTCAGAAATATCGAGAAAGTCTCATCTTTGTGAGCTAAAAATATTACCCAAGTATATCTAGAATAATCATCTACAATCACTAGACCATATTTCTTTCCTCCTAGACTTGTGGTTCTAGTTGGTCCAAAAAGGTCCATGTGAAGTAGCTCTAGTGCCCTAGATGTTGAAACAACATTTTTAGATTTGAAAGAACTTCTAGTTTGTTTTCCAAATTGACATGCATCACATATTTTGTTGTTTTCAAAAACTAGTTTAGGTAATCCTTTAACCAAATCCATTTTAATTAATTTTGAAATAAGGTATGTGCTTGCATGACCTAATCTACGATGCCACAACCAACTAATTTCATTTATGTTAGCATTGTCAGCAATTAAGCAATGATCACTCAAAGATAATTTTTCTAGATCAACCAAGTAAACATTGCCATGTCTATAACCCGTAAATACAATGCTATCATCAATAGAATTAGTCACAGTGCATGTTGAAGATTTAAATGAAACATTAAAGTTTTTATCACATAATTGGCTTATACTAATTAGATTATGCTTCAAACCATCAACATAAAGTACATTATCAATAAATGTAGATGGAGTTATACGAACTTTACCAAGGCCCATAATTTGACCTTTACCATTATCGCCAAACGTAACAACTCCACCTTTTTTTTCTTCCAAGGTGATGAATTCATCTTTGTCACCCGTCATATGTCTTGAGCAGCCACTATCAAGGTACCACTTTTTCTTTGATCTTTTGGCTACAAGACATTCCTGCAACATAATTTAAACTTTATGTTTAGGTACCCAAGCTCTCTTGGGTCCTTCATGGTTAGTAGCAATAAGGATTATTCCTTTCGGAACCCAAATTTTCTTTCCTTTAGAGTTTAATTTTTCATTATTACTTATTGTTTTGCACTCAAAAGATTTATGTCCTTTTTGATTACATTTAAATAAGTAATATTACTTTGGTTACCTTTTACAAAAATATTTTTTCAATAATTTTTGTTTTCTAAATGTGTTATACCCTAAACCTGCTTTGTCAAAAACTGCTTTTGACTATCTAAAATCATATTTAGTTTAGTTGAGCTTAGAGTAAATTTCTCAACAATGTCTTTATACTTTTTAACATCTTTCTTTAGAAAATCATTTTCATTAGAGATTGATTCTTTTTCTTTAATTAGATTTTCATTTTCAGATTTTATCAAATCAATCTTATGAACACAATCATTCTTTTCATTAAGAAGTGTTTCCATTTTATCTTTTACATCTTTAACTACAAGATTTAATTCATTTTTCTCTTTAATTAAATTTGAGTTTCAGTTTCAAAGATTTGTGTTTCTTTTTCAAAGCTTTGAAATCAATCATCAATTCATTAAATGCTTCAAACATTTCATCAAAAGTAAATTCATCATCGGGGGTTTTGGTGCTTACCTCTTCGTTGTCGTCCGCCATGAAGCAAACATTTGCAACTTCTTTTTGTTCTTCTTCTTCGAAAGAAGACTCTTCACTGTCAGTCCAAGTTGCCATGTAGGCCTTTTTCTTTTTCTTATAGGCCTTCTTAAGTAAAGGACAGTCATATCTAAAATGCCCTGGCTTTTTACATTCATAACATACTAAGGGCTCTTTTTCTTTGTCCTTGTCCTTTTTCTTATCCTTTTCTTTTTCTCCTTCCATTTTTGATACAAATCTCTTCTTGTGGAAGGGCCTCCTTCTTTGCATAAACTTCTTGAATTTCCTTGCAAGGAGGGCTGTCTCATCATCATCATCCTCTTCATTACCGCTGCTGCTATCTTCAACTTTTGCAGCCTTGAGGGCGATGGTCTTCTTCTTTCTTGACTCATCCTCATTGACATGTTGTTTAACTTGAAGCTCATGAGTCATTAGCGAACCAAGAAGCTCTTCTAATGGTAGGATGTTCAGATCTTTGGCTTCTTGTATGGCTGTCACCTTGGCTTCCCAAGTCCTTGGAAGTGACCTAAGAATTTTGCGAACAAGCTCAGAGTTAGTATATACTTTTCTAAGACTTTTTAAACCATTCACAATATCAGTGAATCTAGTGAACATGCATGTGATGGTTTCATTTTGTTCCATGGTAAATAATTCATATTTATGAACCAAAATATTTATCTTTGATTCTTTACTTGATTGTTCCTTCATGTGTTATTTCTAATCTATCCCAAATTTCTTTTGCGGAATTACATGTTGAGATTCGGTTGAATTCATTAGAATCTAAGGAACAATACAAAATGTTAATGGCTTTAGCATTTAATTGTGCCATTCTTCTATCATTATCATTCCAATCCCTTTCGGGCTTAGGAATAATAGTGCCATCAATTACGTGTGTGGGTGTACTAGGTCCATTTATTATTACTCCCCACAATTCATAGTCAGAAGCTTGAATGAATATTCTCATTCTAGCTTTCCAATATGAATAGTTGGTTTCATTAAATAAAGGAGGTCTATTCGTAGAATGACCTTCAGCAAAACATGAACCACTTTGTGTTGCCATAAGGATCTTTAGCCCTTGATCGTGAGATCAAATTCTAAATGAGCACTTGCTCTGATACCAATTGTTGGCCCAGATGGCAACCCAAGAGGGGGGAGGGTGAATTGGGTTCTTTAAAAAATTAGCCTTTTTAAAATAGTTTGCTTGAGATTAATGAAGGCAAATGCAAGGTAACTATGAAGTGTAGTGAATAAGATAGAGATAGAGAAAGAGACAATGGAACACGGCAAACACAAAAGATTTTATAGTGGTTCGGTGTATCCAACACCTACGTTCACTCCCAAGATTCACTTGGGTCCACACTATAATCACCCTAGATTACAGCAGAGTTGTTTTACAAGCTCACAACTCGAACTTGTTGTTTTCCCGGGCGCACAACGAACCCAGCTGGTTTTGAAGGGCTCACCAGCACAAAAACCCTAACCCAAGCTTAACCAAGCTTGAACCGAGGTAAAACTACCTCCTCTAGTTCAATCCCCCAGATTGAACTAGGCACAAACAAAATAAGTATTGTTTTTGAAATACAAAGCTCCTCAATGAGCAAATATACAAATTAAGAATAACAAGGTTTAGAAAAGCCTGATTTGTAGATAGGTTGGCTTTTGAGCTTTTCTTCTTTTCTTCTTTTCTTCTTCTCCTTGCTGGATTGAATCAAGCCTCAGCTCCGATTCTTCACTGTTGAAGCAGTTGAGAAGAGTTGAAAAGCAAGAAATGAATCTCCTTTCTCCAAGTTGGGAATCCGCCAAGACTTTGATTTGAACGCTTTGGATTCCTCTTGAGCCTTTTGGAGTGGAGTGGATTTGAGCTAGAAGGTTTTTCCTCTTAAGATTCAAGCTCTCGGATTTTTGAAATGGGATTTGTCTATCTTAGATTTCTCTCTTTTTCTTTCTATTTTTTCGTTCTTTTTTTTGAACAATAGACTTCCCTTTTTATAGATTTCTTTTACACCATTTTTGGAAGAAAACTATCCGTTGGAGTGTACCTTGTATCAAAATATATCCGTTAGAAATAAGGTAAAATAGAAATATTACCGTTAGAGCTGATCTGGCAACTTAATTTTTGGTTCCAGGTGGGTTGGAGTCGACTCTAACTTTTCTAGAGTCGGCTCTAGCTCGAGGCATTTCAGAATGGTATTTCTGGAGTCATCTCTGGCTTTTCTGGGGTCGACAAGAACCTTTTCCGGAGTCGACTCTAACTTACCCGGAGTCGACTCTAGGTCGGGGCCAGAAAAATCGACTTTCTGCTTCTTCTGTGAGAGTCGACTCTAACAGTCTCGGAGTCGACTCTAATGACCGTGCCAGTTCCGGAGTCAGCTCTGTGATTCTCGGAGTCGACTCTAATGTCTGCAATTCTTACATAGACATTAGATTTGATCCAGAACACTATTTAACTCCTGATTTTGATCATTCAATAGTCTTATAATCTGAAACACTAAATCAAAATCATCAGAGCCTTCAAAAGTTATACTCAGATAGTTTTGTTAATCATCAAAATCATCAATTGGGTCAACACATTTTCTCTCAATCTTTCTCTTCTTCAACAAACCGAACATCTTTGACCTAAGATCAAATATGGCTGGCATTTCCTCTGCTGATATGGAAGATAAGTAGCATCCCACCGACTCTGCCTCAACGATGACCCCTGCGGATCTAGAGAGGTTTCGTCGGGATTACTGGTTTACAAGCGACATTCGGATGCGGGTCCTTAGTCCCAAACAAAGGGTTCCTAATCAACTGGAGTTAGGGGTCTTCTTCTATGAGGAGAGCTTCAAGGTGGGTCTCCGGTTCCCCCTCAATCCTCTTATAGGTGATATAATGAAGTATTACAACATCTATCCTATGATGATTATACCGAATAGCTAGCATTATATTATCGGGTTCATCTCCTTGTGCACGTTTATGAGGATAAAAGTGACGATTCCTTTATTTTGGGCCTGCCATAGTTTCACATCATCTAAGGACTCATCTTGGCACTACATAGGGCCACGAAAGAACTTCAAGAGTGATGCAGGACCGATTTGCATGCAAGTAAATCTTATATGATTAATGATTGCAGTTGATTAGTCTCCTGAAGTAATAGCCTAAGAGGAATTTAGGAAAACTCATAGTAACTCCGCACGCAAAATAGTTTCACAGAAAAGTAAAGAAGAAAGATCGCCGAGGCTAAGAAGCCTCGGTAGGGCTTGCTCTCCTTCAATAAAGTTACTAGTAGATTAGAGGGGATGTACCTGGCATGAGAGGAAGATCAAAGTGCTGAAGGGGTTGTTCTGCCTGGCGGATGCGTCCTAGATGACCAAGCCCTGAGCCCATGGATTTGCGACCAAGTATCCGCTGACCTGGATGACGATCACCTTAAATCCTGAATTTGTGGCTACTAAGGGATCTGCAAGATCACCATATAAGGGCTAATAAAAAAAGAGAAAATCAGAACAAAGATAAAAAGATGAAGAAAAAGTGGAAAAGGAGGTGGGGGCGGCCGAGGGTCCTTGGGCGTCCCCTGGATGGGGAAAGGCGGCGGATAGGGCTCTTGGGCGGCTGCTTGGAGGGGTACAAGGGGCGGCTAGGGTTTGGGGCATCCACTGGTGGATGGTAAGAAGGTAGCTAGGGTTTAAGGTTGGACGGTTTGGATGCAGGTATGCACAGGAGCAAGAACACAAGAACACCAAGGAAAATATGACTTAAAATAACTAATTGATTGTATTGATTGATTGAAAGGTTCTATACTTTTTTCATACAAGTGGGTCTCTTTTATAGGAAAAGAGACTTGGGGCCCAAGTAAATACAAATATGGAAATAAAAAGAGGCGTCCCTTTTCATGAAAGAAAATTCAAAATAATTTTAAAATTGGTATCCACTTTCTTCCTAAAATATGGATTAAATGGCGCCTTTTGAATTTGAATACATGGAAGAAAATTTAAAATTCAGTAATTTGGGGTGGCCATATTGAGCGTCCTTCACTTACTTTTTTGGATTAAATTCAGGGTTGAAATTTTTAAAAGAACTGGGCAGCAATATGGGCATCCTTCATTGCTGCAATTCAAGGCTAAAAATTCTAATCTAGGTGACATGCATTTGGGCATCCCTTTACTGCTTCTATGTGTAGGCCTTGTCTTCTTCTCCCATACTGGTGTCTCCTCTTGTAAGCTAAATAAATTTACTACAGGACTCACATTAAAATAAATTGAACTGGATAGAATTCAAATTAAAATAAATTGAATTGGACGAGACTCAAATTAAAATAAACTAAACCTAATTTCCTAACTCAAGACTTGAATCAAAACTAATCAGATATCCACAAAGGGTTAAGAATTCTCTGCCTGATCCTGGTGCCCGCACCAATTCTTCTGGGATGGGAAGAACTCGACCCCATCGAGTATGGATTGTTTTGGCTCTGGTATCTCTCTAGTAGGTCTAGGTCGAGGCGCTGCAAGTCCTCTTGAGTAATCCATGAATCATCAGATTTAGGGTGACCCTGCCATCGGACCAGGTAGCATTGATAACTGCGATTCTGGGTCGTAATAGCTTGATCATCTAGGACACACTCGATTCGCTCTCCTCGCTCAGGCAAAATTGATGGTGGACACTCTTGGGTAGGTTTGCTCATGAAAGGAGGGTTAGGTCCAAAGTAACCACTAGGAATCGCTGCCGGTTTCCTATACTCTACTAGGTCTGCAATATTGAAGGTTGAGCTAATGCCCCAATCTGAGGATAGATCTAGCACATAGGCATTGGGTCTTACCTCCTCTATCACTTTAAAAGAGCTAGCTCCATGAGTGTGAAGTTTCTTAATAATCCCTGGCGGGAACCGTTCAGGCCTAAGCCTAACCATGGCAAAATCCTCTACACTGAACTCTTTGGCTCTTCTTCGGGAGTTAGCCAGTCTTTTATAAGTTTCATTACTTAGATTTATTTTATTGCTAATGTCCTTATTTAAGTCTCTGATATGCTATGCAAATGCTTGTGCGGACTCTGAGACTCGTGTATGGAGGGGTAAAGGAATTAAATCAAGTGGATGATTAGGCTTGTACCCATGGACTATCTCAAATGGACTCTTGTCTGTAGACCTATTCATTGAGCTGTTGTAGGCAAACTCTGCACGAGGTAGCAATAGATCTCAAGTCCCTAGGTGTTCGCCTATAAGGCACCTAAGAAGGTTTCCTAGACTACGGTTCACCACTTCAGTCTGTCCATCTGTTTGGGAATGAAAGGCTATAGAAAAATTAAGTTTGGTCCCTAACAGATGCCGTAGCATTTTTTAAAAGTAGCTGGTGAACCTAACATCTCTATCATGGAGCTTGACCATACTGTCTAAGAAAAGTCGGGCTACCCTAGATGTGTCAAAGGTTTGCAAACAAGGGATGAAGTGTGCTATCTTAGAGAACCTATCAACCACTACAAAGATGGAGTCGTGCTTCTTCTGGGTCTTAGGTAATCCTAGAATGAAGTCAATACTGAGGTCTTGTCAAGGACAATCAGGCACTGGCAAAGGAGTATATAGACCGGTGTTCTGCTTCTGCTCTTTTGCAATGGCACAAGTTCGACATCGGGCTACTATCAGGGCAATGAGCCTTTTTAATCCTGGCCAGTAAAATTGGTCCTCTATCGCTAGGATAGTCTTATCTCTTTCAAAATGACCAGCTAATCCCCCAGTGTGTGTTTTCCATACTAGGAACTCTCTAAGTGACATCCTAAGGATACAAAGTCTATTACCCCTAAAAAGATAACCATCCTGGATGGTATAATCTCCACTGGTACTGGATGGTCCTAATCGAAGGGTCTTATGAATTTCACAAAGTTAGGGCAGGTCTCATAATCATCTTTTATTCAATTGAACCCTATAACTTCAGTGCTAACACTACTCAACAACAAAGACTTACGGCTTAGGGCATCTGCTACCTTATTTTCTAACATGGCACGGTGTTTCAGGACAAAAGTGTATGCCTGAATGTATTCAACCCATTTGTCGTGCCTAGAATTGAGCTTCTTTTGAAAGTTCAGAAATTGGAGTGCCTCATGATCAAAAAATAAAATAAACTCCTGCGGCAGTAAGTAATGCCTCCAATACTTAACGGCATGTACAACGGCATAGAATTTCTTATCATAGATGGAATATCTAAGTTTAGCTTCATTTAGTTTTTCACTAAAGAAAGCTATGGGATGATTTTTTTGGCTTAACACTCCACCTATGCCTACTCCCGATGCATCGCACGTAACCTCAAATACCTTAGAAAAGTCTAAAAGTCTAAGTACGGGTGCATGAGTCATCCTATCCTTAAGCTCTAGGAAGGCCTTATTAGCTGACTTAGTCCACTCAAAATTATCCTTTCTAATACAATCAGTGATGTCATTTTCTAATTCCTTAGCTTTAATCAGATTAACTCTTGGCTTGCTATCCTTAAGGCTACTAGATCCTTTCTTGATTGGGTCCCTAGATGGAACTGGATGTATTACATACTTATTTTCCTTGTGTTTAAAAGAGCAGATGTTGGATCGAACAAACAAGGTGGCATCGTGATCGTAAAGCCAAGGTCGACCTAATATAATACTGCTAACACCCATAGGAATTACATCGCACCCGATCTTTTCTTCATAATTTTGCAATTTAATTAGTATTTGGCATCTAGACTTGATTGAGATAGAGGTGGGATCTACCCACGAGACCTTATAGAGGGCTCTATAAGTCCATAGAGGCTGAAGAAACTATTTTTCAAAGATCGAGCAGCTGCACTCGCGGTGAGCGTTGTCCCGCCCTCAGCAGGATCTCCTCCTCGCCGAGAGGAGGAGGAAGAAGAAAGGAGGAGCACACCTGACGGAGAATGAGTTCCCTCGATGAGGATGGAGGAGCCGAGGCCTTCGGGGACATTGGCAGGTGATGAGAAGGGGATAGGTCGGCCTAGCCCCCTCCTCAATCCATCTGGTCATGCTACTAAAGAGTTGCGATCCTAGATCGACAACTTTTTTAACATTTTTTATGCAAAAAAGCATGTCATCTATCCTGAAGAATGAGAGGACAGTCATCGGAGAGTTGCTTTCTCGGTTGAGGGATTCGAAATACCTACTAACTTGGATGACTATGCATCGGTCCCCAGCCAATATATCTTGAGGGATATGAATTCTTCTTGCATTCAGGTGAGTTTTCTTTCTTTCTTTGCTTTCTTAGATGTTTTGCGTAGTTTTTCTGAACTTAATCATTTGGCTCTATTCGAGGCAATTCTTCTCCAATGGGTTCTTTATAGGTGCTTGATCTCTGCTAACAAATGTAATAGAGAGATTTTGCGTGAGGTGGAGACACTCCGTGCCAAAATAAACTTGACCAATCAGCACTCAGAAGAGTTGGCGAGGGTGCAGGCCGAGCTTGATGAAGCCAGGAGGTCAAGCGAAGATGCCCGATCTGAGGCATTGCGACTTCGGGTTGAGGCAGCCGAGCTTGAGGAGGCTCGAAAAGTAGCCAATGAAACTCAATCAGCACTGTCAAGGTTTTGACATAAGGCCCAAAGGAAAATTGACTCCCTTAAGGGCAGGGCCGCCGAGGAAAAATCTTGTTTTGAGGCTCAACTTGAGTCTCACCAGAAGCAAATCGCCGATCTTACGGCTGAGCTACGTTAAGCATGATCCGACGGCTCCAGGGACCGGATGAATCTTGAGCATGCCTGGAAGGACATGAGTAAGTATAGAAAGGAGAGGGAGAAGGCTCGAAAAAGGGCCAAAAAAGCAGAAGACGAAGTTGCTCGTTACGTCAAAGAGGTATGTTTTCTTATCATTTCTATGTAATGGCCCATTTCTTCCCTACAGTCAGAGCTGACTTAACCATTTATCTCGTTCAATATTTCCTCTTCTCTAGCTGGAGAAGACTAAGGTTGAGGTGGCTGGTCAGGTAAAAGCTCTGTCCAAGGATTTAGTCTCAAGTCAAAAGAAGTTCTCTGAGCTTGAGCATCAGGCAGCTGAGGTGGACGATCAAATCGCTCTAACGATCGAGAAATATAAAAGCTCAGATGAATTCGCTCAAGGGTGAGCACAGTTTTTGAAGGAGGCATACCGAGTCAGAGCAAATGACGTACGGGCAAGGGTGATCCAGGAATATCCGGACATCAATCTTTCATTCTTGAAGGATGAGGGGTATTGCTTTATGTCATCAATAGCCAAAGCAGCGACATCGACTCCATCATCCAATGATGGCATCGACGATGAAGATGCTCTCGATGTTGATTTTGAAGTTGCCTAAGAGGAAGACCCGATGGAGGTTCCTCTAGAATTAAACTAGGAAGCAGAGGTCTCAAGACTTACCGCCGGGGAAACCAAAGTTTTTCAGCCAATTGCCGAGGTGGATGTGGCTTTGAGGCCAAGCGACAAAGGGGCCGATGCTCCCTTAGAAGCCGGGGCTTAGGAGTCCTTCTTTCCGCATTTCTTTCCCCATCTCTTGTAATATGAACAACGTTATAATATGAATGAATCTTTTGTTTTTCTCCGCATGTTCCATTGTTTTGGCATTCGTACATCAGATGGCTTTTTGGTTCATCCATGTTTTGCCTAAATTTGGCTTATCATGAAGCCAAGTAAGCAAACCGGCTCTATTAGAGCTCAAAGAATTTTGGATGACTTTGCAAAAATCGACTAAGTCACTTGAGCTAGCCGAGACCCGCTCAATCAAATTCGCCTAAGTGGGGGAATAACTCAGCTCTATCGAGGTAAAAAGAAAAGACCCAGCTTCGCCGAGACGAGAGGGATGGTTCGACCTTGCCAAAGCGAGGACAATACCTCGATTTTTGCCGAGATCGGGGGAATGATTTGGCTTTTCCGAAGCGAATGGGGTGGCTCGACCTCTGCCGAGGGACACCTTATTTTTCTCAGGGTATTTTCTTTATCATCAATGCTTTGTCTTTTCCAATGCGAGCCCTCTTTACGTATATGCCAAGCATTCACTTGCTATTGGACCGCGTCCTTTTCTGCGGAGTGTTTCCCAAGTTCTCTCATATCTTGAAAATTTGCAAGTAACTCTTTGCATTTAAGGCCTTTGATCCAAGATCGAGAGGAAATCTTCTTTTATTATGGCATAGGGAATGTCTCCTGTGTACCTCGGGGAGTACCGAGTCCCATTAAGGCATCGCCATTTGGTCTCATGTGTGATGTGATCGTAGCGTCCTGAGTTCCAAAGTTCTCTTCCTTGCCCAGGGGTGCTCTCCCTTTGACATCTATAAAAAGGGGGGAGTAGAAGATATTCGAGCATGTCTGGGAGAGTTTTTTTATTTTGTGAGCAGAAAGAAGTTTTCATGACTCTTTCCATGTCGAAGTTGAAGGCTGTAAGGCTGAATTTTCCTTTTGAGGCTTAGCCTGGCCCCGACAGCTGGGGCAATGAAGAAGTTGCTAAGAAGCAAGTCATTCTCAAGAGAGGAGTTATGGAGGCCATATGCAAAGTGCATAAGGAGGGTAGAGGTCATATGGGAAGTGCACGCAGGCGCTTCCTGTATGGCTCCGCTTGCCCACCATAGAATCAGAAGACCACTGGAAATGCAATTTGTTATGGGCCTCGGCTTTCACAGGCTTTCCTTTATCCTCGGTCCCCTTAAGTGGGTGCCATTTTGGATCCCTCAGTTTATCTGACTAAAGACTTGCTGGAGGGCTTCAAAAGGGGAAAGAAGGTCAAAGGTAGGTACCCTTAGGCCTCTTTCCATATCTTTGCCCTTCTTCCGAGGAGCCGCAGCTTGACGGAGTTCTATTTTCTGATTTTGCTTTTTGGAACAGAAACCCGATCAACACAGCGTAGATAGCTGAACTCAGTTTGTTTAAGCATTTTCTTTTATGTCCTATGCTATAATGTACTTGCAATGCCTTGCAAGAGGCTGTGCCTTTTTGTAATAAAGTATGAATAAAATGACTATTTTCTTTTTGGATATCTGTTTCTTTTGGCGATTCTATCTGTTTTTCGCTGGGTGTCAGTTTTCTGACATGCTAATGTGCCCGTAACATTTTTGATGCGCGAATCATTCGTATGCCTTGGATTGAATGGGGTGTGTAACAAAGGCTCGGTCCTGTCGAGATATAGGAACACTTAGTGGAGCATCTCCTTGCTAGGGGGGGGGGTTGTTTGAGCAGCTACATTTGACTTAGGTGAAATTCCCATAACGTTAAAAAATGTTTTAAGGACTTAGCTCTCGTCAAGCATTTCAGTGATTTAGTTCATGCCCGCTGACAGGCATCGGATAATGTTGATCCTTTTAGGCTGTAGGGAGGCCTGGGCAGCCTTGCCAGCTCTTAGTTAGGGGTTCAGTCATACTGAAGATCCTTGAGGGATTTTTTACTAAGTTTATTGAGATTATAATGAATGGTTCGATCATGCCGATGCTTTAGAGAAAACATCTAGTTTTGCTGAAGTCTGGAAAAATCACTCGATCTTGCTGAGGTTTGAAAATAGATTATACCTCATTTGACATTGCCAGGATACAAAGAGGACCCTTTCGACTTGGCGAGGGTGCTTGGAGTCTTCATTGATAGGCCCTTAGGTTGGTAGTTGAGTAAAACCTATCTTCTAGCAAAGATTTTTGGAAAAAGTGATCGAAATATAAACATTGCAATTTGAAAACAGAATCTCACTACTGTAAGTAAAATGAATTTGGTGGGAGTGCACTTTACTGATAGTATATCCGAAGGTTGTATGAATTCCATGTACGGAGAATAGATTTTTCATCCAGATCCTAGAGCTTATAAGCACTGGACTGGATGACCTCTGCAACTTGATAAGGACCTTCCCAGTTTGGAGATAGATTTCCTTACTCTAATGGTTTGAAGACAGACGCCTTACGAAGTACAATATCACTAGAAATAAAGGATTTTCCCTTGACTCGGGAGGAACGGTAGCGAGCCACCCTTTGCTGATAGGCCGCCATCCGGATTTGAGCCTTCTCTCTGACTTTTTCTATCAGGTCAAGATTGGTTTGAAGTTGCTCATCGTTCGATTCCTCTGAATAACTCTTCACCCGCGGTGAAGGTAGCCCTACCTCCACGAAAATGATAGCTTTCGTGTCGAAAGCCATTCTGAATGGAGTCTCGCCTATGAGGATTCTCTCGGTGGTCTAGTATGCCCATAAGATGTGATGAAGCTCCTCCGCCCATCTACCTCGCACCTTATTGAGCCGAGCTTTAATTCCCTGCAGCAAGGTTCAATTGGTTACCTCGGCCTCTCCATTGGCCTGGGAATGCTGGACTGATGTAAGCCGATGATAGATGCCATGATCCTCGCAGAACTCTCGAAACTTGGGATTATCAAATTATTTTTCGTTGTTAATGATAATAGTGTATGGAAGGCCAAACCGATAAATGATAAATCTCCATACAAAATCCCTGGCCTGGGCTTCGGTTATCTGAGCGATTTCCTCAGCCTCGATCCACTTAATGAAATAGTCAATCGCCATAAACAGAAACTTCCTCTGTCCCATGGCAAGAGGAAAAGGACCAAGGATGTCCATTTCCCACTTGGCAAAGGGCTAGACAGATAATATGGGTGTTAGGTGAGCAGAGGGGAGCCTTCGGATGTTCGCATGCCGCCGACATGAGTCACAGGTTCGGACAAGGTCATTAGCGTCCTTCTGCATGGTTGGCCAATAATACCCCTGGTGTAAGACCTTTGTGTGGCATAAGGCTCAGACGCCAAGATGATTGCCACAGATGCCCTTATGGACTTCCCGAAGAGCATAATTGGCCTTCGACGAACAAAGGCATTTAAGTAATGGCATAGAGGAAGACCACTTGTATAGCTGATTATCGAGTAGGACATAGTGAGATGCCTGTATTTTCAATCTCTTTACAGCCCTTCTATCAACCAAAAGTGACCCTTCTTTAAAATACTCAAGAATTGGGTCAAATCAGGATGGTTTGGCCTCAATTTGCATCACTCGATCAGCGTCGGCGATACTGGGCTTTTCCAGGACCTTTAGGTGGAATTTTCGCTCGAGATCCATTGAATCTGTGGTTGTCAGGCAGGATAAAAGGTCGGCGCGCATATTCTCGGCCCTCGGAACCTAAATAACTTTGAGTTTAGAAAAACAAGAGAATAAATCGTGCATCTTTTGGAGATATCAAACCATGTTCGGCTTCCAAGCCTCGAATACCCCGCGCATGGCCAGCCACTAGCTGAGAGTCGGTGTAGGCGTTCAATTTCTTAATTTTGAGATCTCGAGTGATTCAAAGTCCAGCAAGCAGGGCCTCATATTCTACTTCTTTATTAGAGGCTGAGAAGGAGAAGCGGATGCCATTCTCGAAAGTTGCACCCTTTGGACTGGTAAGGACCAAGCCGGCACTGGAACCATTTGTGTTGGACATCCATCTACATGAAGCAGCCACAGAGTGTTGATCCTTGGTTGTCTGAAGGTATCCAGAGCAAAACCATCCTCAGGAATGGTGCACTCAAGGAGAAAATCTGTCAGAATTTGGGCTTTGATGGCCGAACATGACTGATATCAAATATCATGCTCACTTAGTTCAACATTCCATTTAGTCATTCTTTCCGATGTCTCCGGACGATGAACGATTGATTTGATAGGCTGGTCGGTCAAGACTATCACAGCATATTCTTGAAAATAGGGGCACAACTTTTGAACAAAGGTGATCAAGGCCAACACCATTTTTTCAATTTGGGTGTACCTTGTCTCAGCCTCCCGAAGTATCTTGCTGACATAATAAATTAGTTTCTGGATTTTTTCCTCTTCCCAAATGAGCACAGACCCGACAGCGCCTTCTAATACCACCAGATATAGATATAGCGTCTCTCCAGGCATCGGACTGCTGAGAAGAGGTAGTGAACCGAGGTATTTTTTGAGATCCTCGAAGGATTTCTGGCAATCCAGAGTCCACTAAAAATTCTTAGTTGATCAAATTGCCTTAAAAAAAGGTAAACGTCTTTCGGCCGACCGAGCAACAAAGTGATTGAGGGCCGCTATACTTTTGGTAAGGCATTGTACCTCTTTGATCGACCCTGGCGGCGTCATCTATTGCAGAGCTTGGATTTTCTGAGGGTTTGCTTCAATGCCTTGCTGGAAGACCATGAAGCCCAAGAACTTCCCAGCATTGACTCCAAAGGCACATTTGGTCGAGTTTAGCTTCATTTGATAATTTCGGAGCATTGTAATGCTCTTGTAAGCTATTGTCAATGTGCTGGGATGCCTCCTTACTTTTAACCAGCATATCATCAACATGAACCTCCATGTTTCAATCGATTTATTCCTTGAAAACTTTATTGACCAGCCTTTGGTAGGTTGCGCCCGCATTTTTTAAACCAAAAGGCATGACTCGGTAACAATAAGTATCTCGGTCGGTTATGAAGGCGGTCTTTTTTTCATCTTCGGGTGCCATCTGAATCTGATTGTAGTCTGAATAATCATCCATGAAAGTCAGCATCTGATGGCCTGAGATTGCATCCACAAGCTGATCAATCCAAGGCAAAGAAAAACTGTCCTTCGGGCAAGCTTTGTTGAGGTCCATGAAGTCGATACTGATTCTTTATTTGCCATTCAACTTCTTCACCATGACAACATTCGCCAACCAATCGGAATAGTTCACTTCCCAAATGAAGTTGGCGTTGATGAGCTTGTCAACCTCCTCTTCAATATCCTTTTGGCATTCATGGGCGAAGCTCCTTTTCTTCTGCTTGACTGGCCAAAATGTCTCATCCACATTGAGGCGATGGACCAGAACATCTGAGTCAATCCTCAGCATATTAGAAGCGGACCTGGCAAAGACATCAGCATTCCTTCGAAGAAAATCGACCAGATCTTGCTGAGGCTTCCCTTTTAGCTGTGATCTGATCCTTACGGTTCGGTCAGGCTGAGGCTTGTCAAGTGGCGCCTCCTCGAGCTCTTCGACTGGCTCTCCTTGCTGCTTGGCAAAATCCTCTCGAGCATCCAGCCTATCAACCTCGGGCTTTATAGACTGGAGATTAGCAACGAAGCAGTACTGAGCCATGGCCTGACTCCCTCGAGCTATTCCCACTCTCCATTATGTAGGGAACTTCATGGCGAGATGTGGGATGGATATAATAGCTCTAAGGGACATCTGTCTGGGCCTACCGAAGATTGCATTGTAAGGGGACCGAAGCTTGGTCACAGGAAGTCTATGTGAACAGTGGCTATACTAGGCCAAGTGCTTGCCCGAACTACTAATGTAATGACTCCCTCGGGAGTAATAACATCTCTTGTAAACCTCACTATGGTAGAGTCTATAGCTCGGAGGTCTTTACCCACAATTTCATCCTTGCAAAGGCATCAAAGTACAAAATATTAACATAGCTTTCACTATCAATCAAAATTTGGTGTACATCATAGTCATTCATATTGAGAGATAAAATTAAAGCATCATCATGCGGGTACTGTATATTCTAGAGGTCCTCATCAGAAAAAGAAAGCTCGTTGCTCCGTGCCTTCTTCAGTGGATTCTTGCCGAGCCGATGAGGAGCCGATTGCCGCTCTCATATCAATATTGCCGACAATTGATGGGTTCGACAGAGGAGGTTGGCGAGGTTCAGGCTGACAGTCTGCTCCATTATTCGGCTCGGGGGTTCTTCTAAACCAGTCCAGTCTTTTCCATCGGATGAGTTGCTCAATCTCATTCTGAAGCTGCCAACACTCCTCGGTGTCATGCACGTGGTCCCGGTGAAATCGACAATACTTGGTCATATTCCTCTGGGCCCCATTCTCTCGGAGAGGTGGCGGCCGAGGGATCTGGTGCTCGATCTCCACCAAGATTTGCGCCCTTGGTGCAGTGAGGGTGGTGTACTGGTTGTACCTCCAAGCTAGGCTTTGGGTGCGATCTCTGGGCAGCGACTGAGGGGCTCTCTGGCGGCAGGGCGGGCTTGCATGGCAAGAGGGTTGGTTCCTCTTCGAGCCTTTAGGCTCTTTCTTCCTCGATTGCTTGGCTCGGGCTGCTCTCCAAGATTCTTCCACCCTGGCGTACTTGTCTGCCAAGGCCATCATGTCGGAGAGGCTTCTCGGATAGTTAACCTCCAGGACCAAATAGAAGTTGCCCTCCTTTAACACTCCACCCGCCAAGGCAGACATAGCCGCCTTGTGGTTGAGGTGGGGTCTACTTCTAACATGGTCGTATTGAAGCGATCGAGATAATTTATTAAAGACTCCCCTCCCGTTGCTTGACCTCGGAGAGGGAATCGGACCTCCATCGATGGCGGTGACTATTGACAAACTGGCTGATAAAGAGACAGCTCAGCTCATCGAAGGAATTGATGGAACCTGGCTTCAGGCTATTGAACCAAGTTCTGGCAGACCCCTGAGGGTGGAGGGGAAAGCTCGGCACAGGATCACATCTGATGTTCCATGGAACATCATAATGGATCAGAAACTACTCAGATGATCGTTAGGATTGGCGGATCCATGGTACGGTTCGATGGTGGGAAGCTTAACATGAGGAGGGATCACTTCCTGCATGATCTCTCGGAGAAGGGAATGCCCTGCTTGGTCTTCGATTGAGGTTGTAGAGCTTACTTGACAGCATTTAGCTCTTGGTGCCATTTCTCGTGTATCTTCTGCATTTGTCACCGGATCTCCTCATCTTGGATAGCAAGGGAGATCGGTCGAGGGGAATGTGGCGATGGCGTCAAGTCATGATGGGAGGATGCTGGAGAGAGAGGCCGAGCCCGCCAAGATCCTGGTGGGCTCCTCCCCCTAGCCCTCTGCCGCACCGGCTTAGCTTCTTTGGGTTGTTGGGGATGGCTCGCAACCTCAGGTGGGTTAGAAGAAGAGATTGTCAGAGGGGCAGGAGGGACAACTCCATCAGGGAGTTGCAGAGTAGGGGTAGTCAGGCGAGGGAACCCCTGAAGTCCTTGGACTAGATAAGTCAGGGTCTGGATTTGCTGAACCAGTGTAGCGAACTGGTCCTGAGTCACCACTGTTGCCGGTGGTGAGGGAGTCTTGACCGGCAGCGAATATGGAGGCGCCATGCTATTTGGGGGATCAGGCCTCTGGAGGCAATCTGACCTTGAGCATCAGAGGTGGCTCTTCTTCGGCTCACTATTGGAGGGTTGCCTTTTTGATCTTCTGCCTTGTCTCCTTGATCGCAAGTTTATGGGACTTGAGGCCCTTCCTCTAGCGCCAATCTGTTGCCGCAGAAATCCATTCTCCAACTCGGGCGCAGCCCACCTCCAGATATGGATGTCTGGCTTCCGCCTGAGTGAACCTGCAAGATAGTCCTCGAGCAAAGAGCGTTGGGGTGGCCCTCTGTGGAAGACCCTCTGACGCCCAAATTAGTGAAGATTCACAGCAAGCAAATATGAGAGAAGGCTCTCGCATAAGAGTCCCTCAAGGATGGTCTCTTGATGAGCCGAGGAGCTCTATTTGAGCTTCAATGGAGTTTTTTCAGTGAGAGAGTGAGCGTACCGAAAAAGTTTAGGGAAAGGTATTTATAGACTGTCTGAATATTAGTGGTTTGTTCACCTAATTCTTCGAACATGTCTTGGGAAATGGGGGATCAGAATGATTGGAATCTGTTTCGAATCAAATTTGTTACAAAGTTGGCGAGATTCGAATCCTGCTTGTTATGAGGATCAACGGTTGAAGAGGTTCATTCGGAGCTTTGAGATTTGGTTGTTCTTTTTTTTGGCTATTTACAGGTAACGGGCTATGCCTGGCTCGATTTTCCTTTTTGAGGCGACGAGGGCTGACGTGGCCGGAGGGTCATATTTGGCTTTTGCCTACTCTGGGCCTACCGAGACATGAGAATGGATCGGCCTTGCCAAGGCGAAGAAGTGGCTCGACTCTGCCAGGATGGAGAGATGGTTTGGCCCTTTCGAGATAGGAAGACTTTGTCTTTTTCTGCACACAGCGTTTGGCAGGCGACAAGAGCGGACGTGGCCAGAAGGTCATATTTGGCTTTTGCCTACTCTGGGCCCGTCGAGGCATGAGAATGGATCGGCCTTGCCGAGGCGAGGAAGTGGCTCGGCTCTGCCAAGATGGAGAAATGGCTCGGCCCTGCCGAGACGGGGAGACTTTATCTTTTTCCACACATAGTGTCTGGTAGGCGACAAGAGCGGATGTGGCCAAAGGGTCATATTTGGCTTTTGCCTACTTTGAGCCCGCCGAGGCATGGGAATGAATCGGCCTTGCCGAGGCGAGGAGGTGGCTCGGCTCTGCCAGGATGGAGAGATGGCTCGGCCCTGCCGAGACGGGGGACTTTATCTTTTTCTGCACACAATGTTTAGTAGGCGAAAATCAAAGCGATCCTAACCTTTTTACATGCGCACGAATATTAATGTAATGATGATTTTGCCTCTCATCTTTAATAATAAAATAAACTCTTCTTTTTTTATCCATTAAGTAAAGGTGCCAATGGTAATAAGATGGTTAATGTATGATTGTGGACAAAGGTCAATGATGAGGACGAAGGATAAAAATTTATCAGCATACTCATAAATTAATAATTTGTCAACCTCTCAACTATGCCAAATTATTTTTGCACGCCAAACTAATAGTAACCATGGAATTGCTTGACAATTGCTAAACTAGTATCTTTGATTGGTATGCAGGGACTAGTTCAAATTTAACTTTATAAATTTGTGCTTATCTTTATTTTTATAAAAATTAAGATTAATTTTGATATGCATGTTTTCTAAAATGTATTTCAAGAAAAATATTAAGTACACTCAAAAATTTTCTCAAGGCAATGAATATTAATATAATAATTTACTCCTCAACCATCTGCCACGATTATCAATAACTTCTAAAAGCAACCCTGCTGATCTCCCCAAACATGAGGTGCATCATACTTCCATACATACATTACATATGTACGTATATGAATTGGACTTCCAGTAAACTCATTTCTTTTAAATATATGAGATTTGCTTGGGAAATTTTTTATTATTTTAGTAACATTTAAATAAATGCAATCTCTATCAAAGAGGGAAAAGAAGAAAATTTAAATATTAACCAATTTAGTTGATTATCAATTTCAATTTTTGAAAAAAGAAAAGGTAAAAATATCTAGTGAGTAATAATCCTGATATATCCCACCTCCCGTATTCTTTTTATTCTCCCAAAGAAAAGGCAAAAGTATGCTTGTTTTCTAGCTATGAGAGAGAAAAAAAAATCATCTATTAAAGATTAAAGATTGCTCTGACATCCCTCTATCTCGATGGCCCTCCTTCGTTAGTAGTGATGTCCCCACTAGTTTGAGAGTGAAGGAGCTGATCTCTTCTGATTCTTCCTCTTGGCATGACCCTCTGGTGTCCCATTTTTTCGGAAGGAGCTTACCCGTCGGATCCTGGCTATTCGATTACTTCTGTTATTACTTCGAATTGTAGGTTGTGGCGCAGATCCTGTCTTCCCAGGGCCCCTATGAAGGATCTTGTGAAGATGTTCAGCCCCCAGCCTCAGGTTCAAGTGGATGTTGTGTGGATATGGAAGCTGCCAATTCTCCCAGGATACAGCTCTTCATATGGAAGCTTTTATGGGATTGTCTCCCAACTTGTGCTATGCTTATGAGGAGGGGCTTGCCTATCCAGCCTATATGTCCGATTTGGTTTGGAGGAAGAGTCTACGAGCACGCCATCTTTTCTTGTCCTAGAGCGGGTTGGATCTGACAGTCAGTGGGCTATCATCCTAGATTGGAGCAGACGACTTCCCAGTGTTCTCTCTTCTTAGATGTCCTCCGGAAGGCCTCCCAGTATAAATGTGCCCATTGGGCTTCTACGGCATATCAGATTGGCTATCTAGGAACCAGACTATCTTTTTAGATGGTGGTATATCATTACAAAGGATTATATGAAAATTAGATCCCTGGCGTCGGACTGTGCCCATGGCTTCCATTCAGGTGGTCTTGACTCCTCTGGCCTCTGGGTTCCCCTGCTGCTTCGGCAGCGAACCGGCATACGGTTTTTATATCATGGAAACCCCCTCTCCAGGGTTTGTCAATATCAACTTTGATGGGAGTGTTGTGGCAGACTTACGGGATCTGCTTTCGTCATCCGTGGGCCGAAGGGTGATTTATTGGCAGCTGGAGGGTTTGGTAGTTTGGACTCTTCTGTCCCAATGACTGAGCTCTATGCTGCTTGGGATGACATCTCTTGTGCTGTTCGATCTCTTCATGTTCAAAACCTTATCATTGAGGGCGACTCTATGATTGTAATTCGGTGGCTACGGAGGGAACATGGCTTCCTTGCTCCTGTTATACCACTTTTAGATGATATTGGAATATGCTGAACAAGGTCCAAGATGTTCAGATTCGCCATTCTTATCGGAAGCTAATTCGGCCGATTGGGTGGCTTCATCTGTTGCTCACCACTCGGGTTTCTGGAGGTGGAGATAGGAGATCAGTGTCCTTTTGTTCTTCAACAAATCTTGTATTATGATGCTCAAGGGATGATCCGTACACGAGTTGTATGATCGCCGGATGTACCAAAAAAAAAAGATTTAAGATTGGATGATAAATGGGTTATGCTAATTCCAGGCTCGCCTGTCCGTATTGTTTTGACAAGGTCCAAAAGAAGATGATATATGGGATGGGACTAAACATAAGATAAATTTGTTTTGCTCCATCTCTTGCATAGCTATGAAGGGATGGCCAGCAAATTTTAAGGAGTTTTGGCTAGGCTGAGGAAAAGTAACATCTGATTGAATTTAAGAAAAGCATGAGATCAATTTATTAATGCAGTTTGTCGTCAAATCTGAGAGAAACTCAAAAATTTGTTAAAACAAGATCTTTGTTCTTCTCTAAGTCTTCAAGTGTGGACTTCTCTAAGTTTCAAGGGTGGACTACCTTATACCGGTCTGAAGCCATTTTGCATAGCCATCAACTACTTGCTCAAAACTTATTACATCTTACCGATGAGTTACTAGTCATATAGGAGCATGGTTGAAGATCGATCGTTCGGTCTCATTTTTCTGATTTTATTTTCCTATATTATTAGAAACATGGTGTCTAATAGTAGTAAATCCTGTCTATACGTGAAACCCTACAGGCTATGTGATTGGCATGTACGATGACATCTTTACGTATGGAAAAGATTGATCATTCTAGAATCATCACCAACAAACATAGAATACGATAACATTTGCAAGAGGAATAATTGTTGAAAAGAAAATAAATTTGGATAGAGAATTAATTAAAAAATTATTAATAAATAATAACAATAATAATAATAAAGTTCATGAGTAAAAGATTTACTATCAAAGGACATCTTTCTCAAGTACAATCTTAAGATCTCTATGCAACACCCCACGGCATGAGATGCATGACATTCACCATAAGTACTTATAAACAATCAAGTTCGCAAGCCCTATTTGAAAGCAATCCTATTGCAACGAGTGATGGGCATGGATCAAGTCAAGGAAAAAAAAATGATTTAAGGCATCAGACTTGGCTTGAACTTAAGCTAAATACTGCTATCCTGAGCTCGGCCCTAGGAATCTCTTAAGGCTTGGGCCTGGTCTATCTTGACCAGTATTTTTTTATAAAAAAAAAATTATGAAGTATATTAATCTATGCTTATGCCCTATTTCTTTTAATTATTATAATAGAAAAGGTAGCCCTAAAGAAGTTGATACCAGATTGAATTTATTTCTCTAGCATTTAGGCCTTCAAATCTTAATTCAAATCCAATATTATATATATTATAATTATATAAACATATATAATTTTATGTATTTTTAAATTCTCAAGCCGTTTTGGGCTTTTTTTTTTTTTTAAAGCTCAAGCCCCGCTCAAAATTTGTATGGGCCTAAAAACTAAAGTTCAGCCTGGCCTTATGTGCCCTTGGTTCAGGCTCTAAAATTTTTATGGGCCAAGCCTGAGCTGGCTAGCCTATGTCCATCCCTAATTAATTATAAGCGAATAGGACAAGCAAATAAATAAACTTTACTAAACTTGGGATGAGCAATGAGCACCAATGGTCCTCATTGTGAAGTTCATGCTAATGATACAGAACTTATTAATGCTATAAAATATCATAGTTGCCATTCCTACTATTACCATAGTAGTAGCAATATATAATAACTTATTGAACTAATAATTAAACCACATAGCTCCTTTATTGGTTTAGATTAATAACTTCTTCATTGAACAATTCCTTACAAACCTATTTCCTTCATTATGTGCCAAAGTTAATGATGGCTTTAACACTCCCCTTAGCATTGACTCAATCATCATTATATTTCAGATTTCATCGAAAATCTAGTGCATACCTACAAATATCCATCGGTTATATCTTTCAATCCATATTTAAAATGATACTTACATTTGCAAATTTTAAAGACGTAGTTGTTTGTATTGTTGGACGTATTTTGTTATCTCTAAATTATTTATACTATCAAATCATGCGACTTAGGGACTTTCAATTTGTGTCAAGTGGTCAAAAGATATGTATTGCTTTTTTGATTTAAACTATCTAATTTTTAACAATTTGACGCATATAATAGGAGCCTCTAAATTATATAATTTTTAATATATATAAGTTATTTAGGGATAGGTAAATACATCAAATAGCTTGAATTATCAATGTGAGAATTCTATCATCCAACTCAAAGAAAAGTCTCTCTCTATATATGTATTAAAATTGATGTTGGTTAGGCAGAAAGTTGTGATCATTTATGTAATGCATTATTGGCCATATTGGAATGCGTGTTTTAAGAATAAAAAATATTCCCTATGTTTAAAGTACTAGAGACGTCGGATTGACAAACATTAAATATTTAAAACCAATATTGTTGACTTTATATATATATATATATATATATATATATATATATATATATATATATACACATGAAAATGTATAATTAGAAAATAGAACATGATTTACCAATTAATTTAAATGATTCAATTGATTTTGTGGGATAAAGTCCAGAAAAGTTTAGAAAAGAATTAAAATATAGAGATGAGTAATTTGGAAGATGGGAAGTTGCTTTAAGGGATGCCTATAAAGAAGTAAAAGGAGACCACTTGAGCAACTCTGATGTAATTTTTATTCAATAACAATTATATTCTATTTTAACTTTATTAATGCATATCATATATGAGTTGGTTATGATACTCATGGATTGATGGTAAAAAGATTATATTCCATAAGAAAATTTAATTATTCAAATTGCACATTAAAAATTTAAATCATCTAATATAATTATAAAACTTTCTAATGTATAACAATATTTTATCAAAATTGGAACAATCATAAAAAAATAAAGAGAGGTTAAGAAAACCAGGTGACCATGATAAATCAGGCAAAGATAAACTTCATGGTATCAACATCTAATCTTATATGTATGATTCTAAAGTTGATCAAATGTTGGACTTAAGCTAAACTACACATTGCTAATTGAGCTTGATGCTCAATCTAGCTTAGCTATCAAGCTTAAGTTTTTGATTAGCCATGGACCATCTCAAATGGCCAATTTTAAGTCTATCCATTGGACTTAAATTTTTTTTTTTTTTTTTTCCTTCCTCATTTAGGATCTAATTAGGATATTTTTAGTGCCAAATCCTACAAAATTTTGGGTTAGTCTAAAAAAGCCATCTAACTATGATTGGCTCTAATATGTAGACATATTCTTAGACATTGAGCTTATTTTTTTTAAAAAAAATTTGCTATGTTTAGCTTGATTTTTAGATTGGACCTATTTTTTCTTAGGCTTATGCTACGAGTTTATCTTTAATATCTAAACTCGTAAAATTTTGGATAAGATTAGGTGGGTTGAACAAGTAACCGAGCTTATGGTCAGCTATGATGTGCTTATTCAATTTATTGTGGATTATAGATTTAGGCAAGCAAATTTCTAATTCAAGATGGGTTGGACAAAGTAGGAAAAGGTATGGGTTGAAAAGTGGAGATGGAAGTGAGTCCATGTCTTATGGCTTACCTATTTTATTTGGGTTTTACTATGGTACTCCACAAACTTTTTTAAGAGATCCTAACCATTCATTAAATGAATAATTAGGTCATCTAGCTACTTTTTCCTTGCCAATAAGCTTGTTTCTTATGCACATTCAAAATTCTTTCGAACAAGGCGCCATCGGGCTGTTCCTTTTTTAAGGGCATTGTTATCTTATCATCGGTGGAACCCTATGATGCTGGATCCATTAGTTCTAAAAGAGGTTGTATCTTAGTTTGCATGGTTTCTTCTTTTTCTTCTCTAATAATAGCACCATCTCATCGCAATTAGAATCCTATGATATCTATTGATTAACTTGACCTATCAGGCTATCCTCTTAATTGATCATGAAGTAGCATTATTATGCTACCTCATTCCCTTATATTGTAAATGTTTAAGCGCACCAACTATTCTCTGTACCATAACAATCGGTTACTTATTAGATCTAAATCATCGAAAGTCATCAAATGGTTAAGAAAAAAAAAAAGAAAAAAAAAAAAAAAGGCAGACCCCTATTCATTTAACTTTAGGCCTTGATCACTTTTTTTTCTTGTTTTTCTTTTTAGAAGTAAACATACAAAATTCAATGCAAATAAGATTTTGAATTTTTTTTATAAAAAGTATCTTTGGACATTTATAAAAAAATAAAAGTAAAAATTATTATGTATGTTATTTTTAAAAATATTTTTTTAACATTTATGAAAAGAATAAAAGTAAAAAATTATTACTTATGTTATTTCTAAATATATTTGTTTAAACCATAAAATCAACTCCTCCAACCTTCCTGTCCCCTCTTTCCATCCATAACATTATTGATGTTGGCAACCTCATCTGAACCTCTTGTTTATTGCTTTGTATTTTCCTGTTATGCCCTTTATTCATCCATTATTTATTATATCTGTTCTCTTAGGCGTTTGAAATAGGTATTTTCATGCAAATTTTTAGGTAAATTGAGTAGTATATAAAATATTATGTTTGTTTCTAATAATTTTATTTATATTTAATTTTAAAAATATAAGATTAGCAAAGAAAAGGAATGTTAGTCTTTGATTTTTAAAACTTTTTAGATAGTTTGGCCCTTTGACTTCTAATAGATTCTCTCTCGATGAATAACATTTCTCTTTCATAATTTTTAATATTTTCAAAGGTTTTGGTCAAAACCATTCCACATTCTCAAGTAAGATCAAGAAATTAATCATATTTATTTTTTAAAAAAAATTACTAAACATATTTTATTATTTTTAAAATAAAAAATAATTGTTAAATATGTTTCTTTTATTATTAATTAAAACAATTGAAACAAAATTCTTGTTTTTAAATTTTTAAAAAACAAATGCCAGAAGCCCAAACGCATCTAACAAATTTTGATAATATTTAGTTATAGATTTAAAAAACTAATCTTTCAAAACATTTGGTACAGTAACCCGTTTGGGTTTCGTGAGCCCCGCTTTAAGAAGAGATCACAGTCGTACATCTTTACTTCCGACCAATCTTAACCCGTGCATCGTGTATTTCGGATCGATCACCTCTCGATCTCCTCTCCATCTTTGGAGCGCTCCTTCTCTCAGCTAGGTTTTGCTGCCGCCTGCTCTAGCCTCCCCGATTTCGCTCCGACCTGCGAGCCCTGTTTCAATGGCGGTGCAAGAAGTCAAGCTCTTCAACCGCTGGTCCTTCGACGATGTCGAGGTCTATTCTCTCTTTCCTAACCTTTCCTCTCCCAAAATCGCTCTCTCTCACTCTTCGTCTGGATCTGGTTTTCTTTCCATATATTGAGTGTCGTTTGTCTGTCAGATTGGATCGGTTTTGTTTACCGACTTACCGAGGTGTGATTCGTCCTCTAGCATCCATTTGGAGTGCTGAAAGTAAGGAAAGGAGCTTTTTTTCTTTGTTATCTTGCTGTAGCACGGCTTCCATTCGTGAAAGGGTCGGTCTTGTAGGCGTTGATCTTTGATAGAGTGCTGACAGTTAAAAAAGAACGCTATTGTCTGTCTGTTCTGTAGCATGGCCTCAATTTGTTCAAAGGTTGGAAGCTTTATGTTGTCGGTCTTTCTCCTCCAGTTTTTGGTTCAAGTTACTGTCAATATTGTTGTGTCTATTTTTGTCTGCTCTGGTTTGTAAAAAACTGTTGTGGTCCGTGTTTTAGAGGCTTTCGGAGAGCATTGATCTTGGGAAGATGTAAGTTAGGGACAGCTATTCCAGTAGTAGGTTTGGAAATCCTTTTCACATTGCCATATTCCGATGAAGAGTGAGTTATAAGCACTGATTAGAGACGAAGTGGTGTAGAATCAATTTAGATGGTATGGGCATGTGAAATGAAGATCCGACAAACTTGAGTGAAGTAAAGTGTCTCTGTTTTGATGAGATAATCAGAAAGAGACAACGCGCGTTTGTGCGAGAGAGAATGATCTTATCTTGAGTCGAGTTAGTGGTATTGGCAAGGTATTAGTTATCTGGCTTTTTTTAAAAAAAACTTTGTTTGTGCCTGTGCTGTGAACTTTTGATGGAAATTATTATCACTAAGATATATAGGTGATTTCTATCATTTTGTAAATAATGTGAGCCATGCTTAGATGAGGCAAAGGCTCTAGTGGTCACCACTGTTACCAACCATCAAAAATAATAAGAAGGTTTATCAGAGTTTATTGGACTGGTTGCTACAGGATGGTTTCAAGAAGCAAGGAGTCATAGCATGTGCATGGGGCATTGTGTTTAGCTAAATTAAAGGAGGTATACACCATAAACCAACATGGCTAAGGTTTACATCTCTGTGGATTCAGCATGTAAAAGTTTATAGCAAGTGTCTCTTGTTTTTAATTGGTTAAAAGCCTTGTCACAAACATTAAATCTGTTTGCCTTTTGCTGATGGTAGTAGAGTCTTACATTTACACTATGTCCACTTAATTTTTTCCTTTTTGTATCAAATGTTTACATACTGTTATGTCTAAGGAATAGAAAGATCCTTCTAGCTTTTTATTTATGTCAAACCGATTACATCACAAACTAGTGAGTTACTCAGAAATATATTGCTCCCTACCACAATGCAGGTCAGTGATATTTCGCTTGCTGACTACATTGCCGTGTCTCCTGCCAAGCATGCAACTTATCTTCCACATACTGCGGGACGGTACTCTGTCAAGAGATTTCGTAAGGCTCAATGCCCAATTGTAGAACGACTGACCAATTCTTTGATGATGCATGGTCGCAACAATGGAAAGAAGCTCATGGCTGTTTGCATTGTCAAACACGCAATGGAAATTATTCATCTGCTCACTGATGCAAACCCAATCCAAGTTATTGTGGATGCTGTAATTAACAGGCAAGAGAACTTGTTTTTTCAAATTGTTTTTCAATTTCATAATACACTTGATGACAAGCTATGCAGGCTTCCATATTCAAGAAGCATGGGAATCTGTTGGAATAAAACAAAAAACACTGCCTCACGTACACTCTTATCACACAGGTCGAGATCCCAAAACATTTAGAAGCCCCTAACATATGGCAGCAACCAAATTGGGTTTCTTAACACCTTCTGTCACTGTTAAAATTAAACACCTGCATAGTTCATTTCAGCCCACAGGCCTGATCAAATACAAGGATGTCCGCTAGTTGTGTAGGATGTGCCGTGCCATGTTAATCCTTGGCGTATGATCTACTTGTCATCTTAACTTCCATTGCACAAGGATTGCACAATGTAAATCCTGACCTGATTATTGGTTATAGTTTCATATCAAAATCATTCAAAGTTTAGTAATCAAGATAACGTCCACAATTATTGATTCTGTAGGTTTGATTTTGAGTTTGTAACTTGCGGTTCACCTTGCATTGAGTGGAATGGGTTCAACCATGATGGTATTGGAAAACTTGATTCATCCCCTAGTTTGATGCATTCTACTGCCATACTTACTGTGTTCTGATTTGGGCAACCTTAAAATCTTTGCAAATGGTTATATGGAAGCTATTGGTGGATTGGTGGGAGTTTCAGAAAAATAGATGCAAGCACTACACAAAGAGATTGTTTGCTGTTCTTTAGTGAATTGACTAATGTTGCAAATTGATTTACTTATTGCAAATTCACTCATAATCATTGGTTAGTGACTTATGTAAGATCCGTATCTTTTAGAAAATAGTTGATTTTAAAATCACCTTTCACAGATCAAAACAATTTCCCTGTTATAGAAAGACAGTCAAATTGCTTGTCCTGGCATCCTGTTTTATAGGGTAGTGCTAATCTCCATTATTATGGTTGTGGTTAATGAAGTGGCCTGGGAGGCCTTCTCAGACATTGTTTTAAAATTTGATATTATTTCTGAATGAAGATTCTGACAAAGGAATTTGGCCTGCCTTTTTTGATTGATGTGCAAATTGCAATCCTTAGAAGCCATTTGACTTTATTTGCTATTCTATCTCAACCTAAGGCTCTGCCATAGCAGCTTTATTTTTCTGTTCAGGATTATGTGGATGCATGGTAAACCTTGTCATTCTGAGTTTTGAAGTGGAGGCACTCTTCAAATGGTCTTAAGTACTGTTAGACTGATGAAACTTTTTGATTGTTGAAGCCTCTGGTTGCTCATTTGAGGCATTTGGATTTGTTGTTTAACATAGTTATCCGGCCCGGACATTGATCCGGCCAAGGGCTCAGGTCACCGGGTCATTGGTTCAAATGGGTCACCGGGTCACTGGTTCAAACGTTGGGTCACTGGTTGAACCATCGATCAATTATTTTAATATAAAAATATTTATATTAATAAAAAATAATTTTAATAAAAAAATTAAGGTTAACATGATAATAAAACCCGTGACTCCATCCGGTTTGGGCTAGGTTGACTGGTTCATGAGTGAACCGGATGGTCTGACCGGGTTATTTCGGGTCACTTACACATCCGATTTTATGTTAGAACCGGACCGGCTTGGCCTTCAGGTCCTGGTTCAACCGGCCGGTTTGGTTTGGTTCTGACAACTATGTTCTTTAACTTGGTTTTGTAACTTGTTCTCTCTGTTTGGGTATTCTAAAGTTTGAGTGGTTACCTTTATTAATGTTATTTAGATTTTCTTATGTCAATTGTTATATGAATTCCTTTTTTTCAGAGTTTTAATTTATCCCTCTTACTTCAGCTATTTTCTTTTAATCATATAATAAGAACAACTTGTTCTTAACAATGAGTTTATTTCTTTGTTTATATATTTTTTTCAAATCCATTTTGCTGCCCTGGTGTTACAGTGGACCTAGAGAAGATGCAACTCGAATTGGGTCAGCTGGTGTTGTTCGACGCCAGGCAGTTGATATCTCCCCATTGAGGCGAGTTAACCAGGCAATATACCTCCTTACAACAGGTGCACGTGAAAGTGCTTTTAGAAATATCAAGACAATTGCTGAGTGCCTTGCTGATGAGCTGATTAATGCTGCTAAGGGTTCTTCTAATAGGTGGTTTATCCTTGATTCTCTCTCGTTTTCCTCCCATTTTATGGAAAAGGCTATTCCTTCAAATCATCCTTCTCATAAAAGTATATTTGCTGTATTTTTTTTTTTTTGACAGTTATGCAATTAAGAAGAAGGATGAGATCGAGCGTGTTGCCAAGGCAAATCGTTAGGTTTTAGAGTTTTTGTGTATGATCCGATGGTCTTATTTATGCTTAAAATTTGCATTGTTAAATGGAACTTAGAAAAATGTGCTTGTTGCTAGTTTGAAGGTTTTGGACCTTAATATCTGTTGTAACAGCCATTCTGTCTGGTGTTGAAATTATCCGCTTAGTCATTGCACTCTTCTTTCCAAGTTTATAGAATTTGGTGATATGAATAATCAATTTATAATCAGATCGTTCAGGTTTGTGTTATCAGTGCCTTATTGTTACTCTCTGTAGAATGTGGGCTTTGCATAGAATGAGTTTATTTACTTTGTCTGATACTTTCTTGACTGGTGAAATTGTATGAACATCAATCAAAGCTTTGTTCATAAATTTAGTAGCATGTCATAGAAATCAAATTATAATATGATATCATCTCAACTAGAAATATTAGAATATCAATCAAATACATTAAAAAGTATCCGAATTTTTAGACATTACGGTCTAACAGAATGTCATTTTAATCTTTCATTACTCTTTGTTCAAATATCATTGCAAGATATCAGCGATGCAGGTGGAACGGGGCAAGTAACAGCCAGAAGTAGAAGAACATCAATCAAAGCATATTCGTTGTCTAGGGGTATCATTGCTGTTGCCAAGAGTCAAGGTTGGGTGTCTTTTGGGATTGAAGAGGTTGGAGCAACCGAGGAAGAGAGACAGCCACAGACCGGAGAAGTGGCACACAGTAGGGCAGAAAGAGGGGAGGTTGGAGTTGGGACTTTTGGGATCAGCGTTCCAACTTCCTGGGCACACGGATTGTGCGCATGAGAGGCCTCAAGGTGGAAAAGTCTTTGTGCACCGACTTCGATGAACAAAGCTGCACACCGGATGTGTGTATTGCTGCGCGCCTATGTGAGGCATGGTGCACAACTTTTCCAGCACCATGCACGTGAAAGTTCTATGATGTATGTTATCAATTTTGGTACCCTGATGGAGAGAAATTTTCAGGTGCACATAGTTGAAGCTCTGCTCCATTTGCAATTTTGCATGCATAGGGATTTCAGAAAATTTCGAAGAATGCTTATATGGATCCATAACCAAATGCTTTGAGTACTTGAGGGGGAAAAAAAGGCCTTGAGATCCAACGCTATTAACAAACATCCTGCTGCCATCTCACAAAGAGATTCATATAATCATAATCCAGCCGTGAATTTCATCGACTTTTGTGAATTGCACCCAATCCTCCCATACTACAAGACATGACAACAATCTCGTACCTTTCGTCAGCACCATGTCTTAGCCCATGGTATGATGGGTAGATGATATCCAACTCCACAACGAACGCTGTTCTCTCATGCCACACATCCAGGACCAGCATATCTGATCTTTGGCATGTTTTCTTATATACATCAATATGATCCTTTTTTTACTTAGTTTTGGTAGTTGTTGATCTAGATATTATCATGCAGCAAGCATGGGATTTCAACTGACTTGTTTGGATCTTTGCTTGCTGTCATAAAACTTTTGGATGCAAAATTTGGACCAGCAAATTTTTTGAGAGGGAATACTGTCAATTACGAAGAAATCAATAGCCTATGCAAGTGAACTTTGGGTCCGGATCTTGTTTATTAACATCATCCATTAATCCATACAAGGCAAGTTATCTCTAAAATCTTTTCAAATCTCTCTTCCACTCATCTTTTCGTAATGGAAATGGAGCATGTATCCTAACGAGAAGCATTCGCACAAGAAGGATGCTCTATTAAGTCACCACCAACCAAGCGAACAGAGGATGTCACTCAAAAGCATCTTATTATGGTATCCTAGAAAGTCCAAATCCATTTAGTTAAACACCTATATCTTTCAAAACTATAATGTTAAACCCCAAATATAGCGGACCCATAACTCTATCAAAAATAAAAACGATGAAGTCGCTCGAGCTACGAGTCATAACTTTATCAAAAATAAAAACAATAAAGTCGTCGAGCTATGAGTCGCAAAACATGGGGCAATACTAAACAATACAGCTTTTTTTTTTTTTTTTTCAATGTAGCACGGCCTCTGTTTGTGAAAGAGTCGCGTCTTGTTGGCATTGGTCAATTAGAGTTCTGACAGTTAAAGAAGAAGGCTTTCGTCCATCTATTTTGTAGCGTTGCCTCAGTTTGTTCAAAGGTTGCAAGCTTTATGGTGTCTTTCTCCTTCAGTTTCTGATTCAAGTTACTGTTTGTTGTGTCTATTTTGCCTGCTCTGCTTCGTAAAAAAAAAAAAAAAAAAGTAGTGTTCTACGTTTCATAATCTTTGAGAAGGCAATGATATTCGGAAGATATAAGTTACGAACAGCTAGCTATACCAGCTGTAACTTTGGAAATACTTTTCACATTGCCATATTTTGATGTGTCTTTAATTTGAAGAGGGAGACACAAGTCCGAGCGATTAGAGACAAAGTGGTGTGGAATCAGCTGATGTGAAATGAAGATCTGAGAAACTTTGAGCGAAGGCAAGTCCCTCCATTTTGATGATAGAATCAGGACAAGAAGAAGCTTGCCATGGCAGGAGTATGCAACTATTTAAAAGAGAGTGATGACAAATAAAGATTTCCAGAGCTGACCCAAATAGTAAATACAAGAGTTTCTGGTCACGGTTATATATATATGTATGACTTTTAGGTGGAGATTGTTTGGCCCTATGTTGTCGGTCGTTAAGGTGACATTTGAAAGTTCAGGAATTTGAAAGGATATATCATGTTCTCCATGTTATTGAGTTATAATAGGCGATTTCATGGCTTTATTCAGAGTTTTGGTTTATGGAAACTCATACCAACTTGTTCCTGTGGTACCTATGGTAGAATGGTCATGTTGATTTCCTGATAACAGGCCAAATAACTTTCTTGCTGTAACAAGGATGAACATATTTCTTTGATTGCTCTAGGTACTTGATAATGGATGCCATGCCATGCTTGCAAGAGATTCTAATGAGATTTCAAATCCTACATGTGTAATTTCTTGAGGTCAAGTCAAATGTATGTATCTCATAGCTATTGTTCACCTTATGCTGCAACCTCCAAGCATGTATTGCATATCAATTTCTATACTCCAATTTCAACACCTCAAGCTTGTCTTAAATATTGGATAAATTGGTCCCCATACTTCTTCATACGAGTCTTGTTTATATTAAACCTATTCATTATTCTGATTCTAACCTACTTCGGTATAGACAATATAGGTACATTCCTACCTTTTATGATCATAGCATGGAATGACTTATTGAAATAAGGTTGCTAAGAAGGCAATTAATCTTGGCCCTATGGCTGAAATGAGACTTAAGACTGTTGTGGTGGAGGGATCTTCTTAAGCCATCTCTATACTTTTCATTGAATGGTTTGGATCTTAGCTTGAGAAGACAAAGGTGAAAGGAAAACATCGAGTACTCAGAAGTTAAAAAAAAAACTTAGCTCTTGCTATTGAAGACCTTCTTGAGATCAATTTTATAGATCAAACTCCTTAACCTTGGATTTTCTATGGTGGGTAAGAATTTCATGAGCTGTCAAGAAAGTCTTTAAGATAAACCTTCCTTTGATGAAGGCCGAGAAGAAGAGAGCCAATCTAGAAGCGACCACCTCGGAGAGAATTTTGAATAACTTGTTGAGTAGGTAATTGGTCTGAACTTTCAAAATTGTTCTTTTTAGGGATAAGAGCAATAAAGGCATAATTGAGACTATTGATATTTGGAGATCCATTGAAGAAGCTGTTAAATATGAGAGCCAAGTCATACTTGATTAATTCCCAAAACTTTTGAAAGAAGATCAAAGAGGACTCATCAGGGTCCCCGCCAAGCTCGAACACTGCATTCTTAATTTCTACTAAGGAGAACGGATGGCAAAGAGAAAAAAAGCTAGGAAGAATAGAGGGGTAGGTGAGGGGCATATATCCCGTCAGTTGAGGGGGATGAAAGGCTTGTATGATGTACCAAATCGATTAAAGAAGAAATCATGAAAGGCAACTACAATCTTAGATTGATCGAAGGTTTTAGCATCATTATGATAAATAGAGACAATGCTATTCTTCTTTTCTAGTAAATGCCATTTGGTGAAAGAAAGAGGAGTTGTTGCACCTTCTTTAAGCCATTGAGATTGCACTTGTTCTTTTCGGTACTTGTCACACCCCAGACCTAAAATTTGAGCTAGGGTGACAACCCGCCGCATGCCAGGCATGCAAGGCGTCTCGAATCATGACACTTAACTCAAGAAAGGCAATAAAAATATATAATTCAAGTCCATAACATTAATACAAACCATAACTATAAGGTTTGGGATACAAGCCCTACATACGAACATCACTGGGTTACATTCAACATAATGGATCTAATTTATTTTAATAGAAGCTTCATCTACCCCATAATTTTTCTTCAGTCTTGTGGCTCTGAAAAACATTGTGAGATTTACATGAGCTCACACTCAATAAGTAAGCCTACTATAATATAATATAATCCATTAATCATTTCAAAATATATCAAATCAAATCAGTTTTACAAATAAAAAGCTTCTAATTTCAAATACACTTGCCATATTATCAGAATATGCACATCATTTTTTCAAGTAATTGGAAGCTTAATCATACAATAAATACCCAAAATATGCAAAACAAACCCACTATCTATATAATTACCACTTCTTATGTGTCCACGGCCCTACAACACCCAACTGGTGTATCATCTTAAATGTCCCTAAGAGGAAGGGTCCTGGTACCAGCGTTATGCCATATATCATAATCAATCACAACACATCCTACAGATGTGTGTCCTCCACATATCTTTCCTTGTGGAGATGGGTCCGTATCACTTGGCATTTCACATCATTTCACATCATATGAGAACGCAGCGACACATATAAGTATATCTCAATATCATCATCATATTTGCATGTAGCACATCATGCATCAACATAAGCATAAGCTTCTCACATCACATATACAGTAGTTTGTACATTCTTAGCATAAAAATACATCAATAGTACCAGTATATTTTGCAAAGCTAAAATAATCACATCCTTCATTTTTTGCATATTTATAATCCACTACTTTGTAAAATATTAGCAATCACATATAATTATAACAGATACTCAATTGCACACTCGTGGTACTATTTATCAAATTAAATAAAAAATTCCATTTTGTCTCATTTCATAAATATGCATTCAGCTATAAATCCAAAGATTTATATATTAAATAATTTATGAAATCATGATAATTAGCTTACTTACCTCAGTGCTCTAATCCCAAACTGTGAACCAGCTATTTGGACATCTAGGTACCTACAGCATCATTTTACACAATTAAGTCTCTAAAATTTGAATAATAAAGTGTCCCTTAAATTCTAATCTAATCCTGGGCCCAACTTTGGGCTTGAATATTTCTTAATATATAAACTCAAATAGGAAATAAAAATACCCAAGAAACTAGGATCAACACTGATCCGACCCATTTTTTTTTCCCCAATCCTGACCCAATACAATGCCCAAAACACAGCCCAAAAATGGCTGTGAGCTGGCCCAACAGGGCCAATCCAAAACAGCCCAGTCGGCCCACGAAGATTCCCCCGATCCTTTTCATCTCTTCCCTCTTCCTTGTTTCACCTGAAATAGGGGAGCATGTGCCAGCGGCTAGAGCCACCGCCGCCTCCCCCTGGGGTGGCCGGTCGCCGACAACCGGCCCTGAGCCGACCGCCATCGTGGCTGTGCTCCCCCTTCTCTCTCTCCCTCTCCCTCTTTCTCTTTCTCCTCTTCCGCGCACATCCTTGTGCAGGTGGCACGGCCGGCCACCACCGACCGGTCGGACCTCCACCGAACGCACGCCTGGCGCCGGTGGAGGTCACCGACCCCCTCAGGCCCGACGAGGTGACGAGCACGCCATCGGGCCTGAACCAACAGCATCGGCTCCCGCCCAGGAGAAGGGCCTCCAGCCCTCCTCCCTCTCTGCCACCACTAGTACCCCACCGAACGCCGCCTCCGATGCCGGTGGGGCCACCGGCCAAAGCTTGGCGTCCGGTCCGGTGGGGCCGCCGGCCAAAGCTGCCTCGCGGCATGCCGCCGAGCCCGAACCAAGGTCGGCGGGAGGAGGACACCATGGCCTCCTCGTCTGTTCACTCTATCACACAGTCCCCTCACTCTATGTCTCTCTCACCCTCTGGCATGGGCAGGAGCTAACCGGGAGAAGGCACGCACAAGGATGAAGAAGAGGTTGCCCTCGATCTCCTCTTAAGCATCCTCGCGATGCCTCAGCACTGGAATCGAGAACCCATCCGTCACACAAGACCTGGGAATCCAGACGTCACCGGGACCTAAACATCAGAAGGAAGCTAGGTGCCAGGTATCCCCAAATTAATTACCGGGGTTACAGTACTCCTTGCAGCAAATGTCCAGTAGAGAATGTTTGAGGATTTTGTGAGTTTGTAATTCCACTTTAGATAGCAGAAAGATTCTCTTTTCTATTGACGATGCTGGTATCATAAAGAATCTTTGACTCTAGGGTCCAAAGGATTCCCATATGTTACAAGAACCAGCCTTAAGGATTGATTTTAGTCTTTCAAGGTTGCATACGAAGCTAAGGGAGTGTTTTAAATAGGGGATAAGGGGGGATATCCTTGGATATCCCTTCTTATTCCTAAAAGCTATAACTAGAAGGAATATCTGAAAAAGTTTAACCAGAGGATAACCCATGATGTTTAACCATGGGTTATCCCTGAACTTATTCCCTAGAAACCCAGGAATAACTAAAGTTATTCCTTGATGGCAGAGTTGTAATTTTGAAAGGTGCTTATTCCCTCAGCTATTCCTGGATAAATGCTATTATACATTTATCCAGGGATAGCTTTTGGAGAGTCAAACATTACCTAAGTTAGAAGAGAGAGAAAGACTTTGCTAATTGGACAGAATCACCTCCTTAAAAGTCCTTAAGTAACCATCAATTTTTAAACTTAAATATTTTGTTAACAGAGAGTTTAACACCAACATCGAGAAAAAGAGGCGAGTGATCAGACATTGAGCAAAGAATGGCAAGATGGGAGGAGGCAAAGAGGAGTCTTTTTTTTTTTAAACCGGTGTCGTTTGACACCAGTTTTACAATATTGACATGAAAGATAAAGTTTTTTTTTTAAAAGGGTTAAAATAAAAATATTTTTTTTATGTGACAATAAAAATATTTCAAGTGACACTTTTACTTCTCTTTTTTTTATTTTTACTTCCGTTCAAAGCCTTATTTCACGTAAAGAAGTGTGACAAATTGTGCTTCTTAAAAGCATCATGCTTTAAAAGTGTCATTTTAAATAATATTTTTTATGCATCGTAATGAGACAAAAAACATAAAAAATGCATTGAAATGATGTTTTTTTTATCTTAATCTTATTCTTATAAAATATTTGACATCGGTTTAAAAAATAACTCCAAAAAGGAGGGTTTGTTTCTATTCTAGAGAGATAAATTGATCGAGCCTAGTCAAATAAGGAAAGTCTCTTTCATTGCTTTAGGTGAAATCCTGACCTTTGAGCTTCGGATCTATCAATTGGAGGCTTAGAATAAAGTTCCCAAAAGCTAGAGAGGTAGAAATGACTTGGGGGTTAACTTTTTTTGTCAACTAGGGATTTTTAGTTACATTAAACTATGCTGCAAGGGAATTTCTATTTGCACCACTCGGATTGCTCAGTGCATCCCCTTAATTTTTTTTTTTTTGAAATCTAAACTACTTTAGCACCCCTCGTCTCCTCCCCTCCTCCCTTCCTCGGCACCGACGCTCCCTCCCCTCTCCCTGGCATTGCCCTCACCCCTCCCCTCGGCCCCCATCTCTCCTATCATGTCTCGGCACCGCCCCCACCCACCCCCTCCCCCTCCGGCCCTAGTCTTCTTTCCACTCTCTGGTCTTGGCATCGTCTCCTCCCCTCCCTGGCACGGTGCCAGGAAGGAGGGGCATCGGGGCCAGGAAGTGGGGAGGAGACCGGGGCCAAAGGATAGGGAGGGGGAGGGGGTGTCGGGGCCGGGAATAGGAGGAGACCGGGGCCGAGGGGGTGTAGGGGACAGTGCCAGAGAGGGAGGAGAGGGGAGGGGAGGAGACGGGGGCTAGGGGGAGGGGTCGGGGGCGGTGCTAGGAAGGGGGAGGAGAGGGGGGGCTACCGGGGAGGGAAGGAGAGGAGACGGGGCTGGAGGGGAGGGTAGGGGGGCGCTGGTGCCAGGAAGGGAGGGAGAGAGGGTGGAAGGAGACGGGTGCTAAGGGTAGTTTAGAATTTTTTTTAAAATTTATGGGGGTGAACTGGGTAATCCGAGTGGTGCAAATAAAATTCTCCTCCTCTAATCACCCAAGGCCCAGAAGATGGAGTAAGTAGACCCAACAACGCTGAAGATACTCGGGCAGGAGGAAGAGTCGGGAATCAGGTTCAGGAAGGGGTAGAAGCTGGTCAAACCTGACTAATAATAAGGGAGGAGGTCAAGTGCACTTTAAAACCTGATGCCGGAAACGAAGCGATGGAGCCCGCCAGAACCAGAGAGGAGGGTCTCGCTTGCTAGCAACTGAAGGGGATGCTTCAACGATGATTCACCAAAAGAGATTAGTTCCAACAAGGGGGGGTGGATCGATCTCTGATAGTGAGACCAAGGGAGAAGGCTAAGTTGGTAGGGAGAAGGATTTCAGAACCTAGGAGGAGGAGCTGGGGCTAGCGGCAGAGGGATCAATCACCAATGGCTCTGATCTGGAATTAGAGTCATCAACCTGAATGGGGTCTGGGAGATTTCCGATAGGGAGTCACCAGCGAATTGTCCCCAACTTGCATCCCAGTCTCTTTTCAGAGACAAATCGGACAACATCAGTAATTTTCATCTTGATTGAGTAAAGGAGTGTCCCAGGATCATATTTACAAACAATGGGATATCATCAATGGAGGCACACTAAGATAGTATTTGATTTCCAAAATGTTATCTCTGGATAAGTGTACAGTATAGAATTTATTCAGGGGATAGCTGAGAAAATAATCATCTTTTCTAAATAACAATTTTGCTATCAAAAGATATCTCTAGTTATTCCTGGATTTCATAGGGAATAAGTTCAGGGGATAATCTAGGAATAAGAGGAGATATCCAGCCTTATCCCCTATTTCAAACATAGCTTAAATAGACATTTTATATTTAGAAAAGTCCATCTTAGAGAGGCCACTGGAGACCCAGGTGAGGAGCCCAAATTCGCTCTATGAGGAGGCACATCAAAGCTTTGAATTGGAGAAGAAAAAGTCTTAGTACGCCACCTCCGGTGCAGCAAGTCCTACGTGGGCTACACCACCCCCTTATTGGTCCACGTGGATCCAACGTGTCCTGACGCTGGGATAGGAGAGCTGAGATATGATGGAACGTTTTGATCGTGATGTCTATTAAAAGCCCTTTAGCCTTATTTTGAAAGTGGTGTGCAGACGAAAATGTCTTTTTCCTCTAGCGTACTTCTCTTCTTCTACCCGCCAGTTTGCTTGAATTATATCTGATGGAAAACTCTTTAGTTTCTTCTTCCTCACTCTGGCTTTCGGTTGTAAGGAATCAGTCCAAGGTTTGAGCAAGATCCTTCCTCCTCGCTCTGAGAGTTCAGTCTAAGGATTTCGTCCTGTTTCCGTTGATGATAAGCTTCTTCGTTGCTCAGAAAAAGTGCTCGAAAAAGTGTTCTAATTTTTGGCCCAAAGAAAATATTTCTACTTGAAGACTGGAATACCTAGCTACTGAAACCTTTATTAACATCAGGAGAAAATGTCATCCCTTGCAGGAAGTAAAAAGCCCTTGTTTATGTATCTTTTTATAATTCTTTATTTCACCAACTGTTTTGATCGTTAGAGGAAGTTAATGCATTAGAAAACCATTTAATACTCAGGTAGCATCCTTGGCATGTTATGACAATCTGAGAGTTATAACTCAGTTCCTTTAGTTTCATGTTTTTATGCACGAATGTCATTCTCTTTTAACTAAGGTGTTATACCTTCTGAACTAGGGTGTCATAATAGTGTTTCGGCTAACATCAACTGTTTACGACGAACCTATAGCTATGGTGCGTAGTTTATTAACTAGGATGTTCTAGGTCTTTAATTGCAATGTCATAATATTTTTTTGGCCCGTAACATGATCCTTAGAGCTTTCGTGGCATGTTACGATACCCTAAGAGCCATTATTCAGACCATAGATGGCAGGTATTTCTGGTATTAGGGGTTCGAACATAAAACCTTAACGTTTTATGAATGGGTATCGTAATTTTTAACTGCGGTGTCATATTTCTTTAACTGGGGTGTCGTAGGTTTGTAATTGCGGTGTTGTAATGCTTTTTTGGCCCGTAACACGATCCCTATAGCTCCCATGGCATGTTACAACACCATGAGAGTCATAACTCAGTCCACTAGCGAAGGGTATTGCTAATAGGAGGGATTAATACCTTTAGTTTCGTATCCTTCGTTGTTTTCATGCACAAATGTCATACTCTTTTAACTAAGGTGTTATGCCTTCTAAACTTGGGTGTCACATAGTGTTTTGGCCTACATCTAGTGTTATACCATGATCCTATAGTTTCGGTGTCATCATTTTACAACTTGGGTGTCGTAAGTTATTTTCTGGGATATCGTAAATTTCTGCCTTAACAGTTTCAGTTAGGGTATTGTAACATGTGAACTGGGGTATCGTAATGGTGTCGTAACAGTTTTTTTAGGATATCGTAATAGTTTTTCTGTGGTGTCGTAATATTTTTTTAGCATGTAACACGATCCATATAGTTCTCGTTGTATGTTATGACATCTAGGGAGCTATTAAGACTATAGATGGTATGTATTCCTAGTATCTGGGGTTCGAACATAACTGGGGTGTCGTATTTCTTTAACTTGGGTGTCATAATGCTTTATCAGGATAAATCGACATCTAAATCTATGGATATCAATGTTTATGACTGTGTGCCTATATTTCCACAATGATGCTGAAATTATAGATCAAAAGAAATCGAACATACTTCCGGTTGTGCACCTTCACCCATCATTCAAAATGCAGAGGATAATTCTGTTGCTCCTCAAACTGGAATGAAATTCAATTCAGCAAATGATGTATATACTTTCTGATGGGAATTAATGTATACAAGATATGAATCAAATTCATATAAACATTACGGAAGATATAATATAAAATTTCCAGATGTCTAGGATCCTTAGGAACAAATTCATTATATCTCAAATAAAATCTAATTTTATTCATACATGAGTCCTTTATCGATGTAGATGAAGATGAAGCCGGTTAATCCCTACCACTAGCCATCCACGTGTCCGGCCTCTAACGGTGATCCATGCAGAGAAGAAGGGATGAAGACCTCCAAGGTATGAAGATGATACCACAGGAGAGAGAGAGGGGTGCTAGCACCTCTTGAATCCCTTACAAAAGATATCTTTGAAGAAAAGTCTAATCTTTTCTTATCATTCTCTACTTTCTTGGTAGAAGGAACTATATTTATAGGTTGAAAATGAGACGTTCCAAAGAGGAAGAGACCTCTCTTCATGGTAAGAAACTCCCATCATTATGGTAAGAAACTCCCATCTTCATGGTAAGAAACTCCTCCCATCTTCATGGTAGGAAACTCCCTTCTTCATGGTAAGAAACTCCTCCCATCTTCATGGTAAGAAACTCCCATCTTCATGGTAAGATTAATCCAAGTGTCACAATCTCAGCCTTTGAAATTAGGAGTTGGTTATCCCATAACTACATACCCTAATTTGTACGTATTCATCATTGAACCGTAGAGATTCATCATACCTCATCCCATGGGCATGATTCCATCTTCACATGGCTGAGATTGGATATCCATACCTGAATAATTAGAGCCATCCATCACATGGATCAAGTCACATATCGGTATCCAATTATTTGTTCATCATATGTACAAATAATTTCTCCTTATCATTCCTTCTATTATAATGGATCATATCCATTATAATTATATCTTCTTTAAATTGGGTCTCACCCAATTATTTAATTGATCATCTTATCTGAATTAAATCTAATTTAATTCTCATTTTAATTCATCCAATATTCTTTAATGCGTGTGACCCATTAGGCCCTTTAACATGTTGGCAATAATCATGTCCTAATCATAGACCCTAGGAATGATTGGACAACTCTTTGTCTAATTCAACAACATGATTATAGATCATGAGAGGCCTCTAGCAAAGCATCATGACCACCCAACTGCTAAAGGTTTTGTTGACGTGACCATCAACACCTGTCCATGAACGGTTACCGTATGATCAAATCCTTTCATCACATATCCCAGATCAATCAGTGGTATGGAATGTGTCAATCTGTAATTGATCTTTGTTTACTTGATCTCAGAAAAAATTGACTCATATGAATTAGAACTTCAAAACCATTTCGAATTCCAACTCAACCTTGCAAGGATTTAACAATCAGTTTAATCCATCAAGTGGCCATGGGATATAACCCTTTCTATCAAGGAGACGAATCTTGTATTGATCAAACACCATCTTCATATGCTTCATGTCATACCCAACCGACACCATATTTGCCATCCGTAGCTAGAGCAACGTTTGGATGTCGTCAAAGTATGACATTCCACACATGAGATGCAATGAAGATCTCAAGTCAAAGGATTACTCACACCACCATCATTAGAGATCAACCATCGACACTATATAGAATATCCATATGGGATCTCTGTACGGGTCATCCAATGCATTGTTACAATAATGAGCATCCACACACCTATCCAAGTATCTTCATACTTCAGCTTGTGAAATCAGCTGCTCACCCGAAGGGTGAGGATATGCAATGTGTGTAGTCTCACGGTGTTTGATGGTGTCCAGTCCTATCTACACATCGACTAAGGAAGTTTAAAGAATCAAACCATAACGTGCAATTTGTATCTCACAATTTGTAATCTCTATTACAAATTTCATATGCATGGTTTACATTCTTTTGGACTTTATTTCACAGACATATATATCAAATATATAATAAAAGATATCTGAATAGATAAAGAAACCATTTTATTTGATTTGTATTCATAAAATGTATATAGCATCTTATCCGATTGGATCTAGGGCATACACTAACATCTTGCATTAGAGCCAATCACCCATGTATCCAATACCAAGTGACTCAGCATTACCATCATGCTTCTGTTGCGGCAGGACTTTAGTAAACAGATCGGCAATATTATCTTTCGTGGGGACTCGTTCTATTTTTACATCATTTCTACCAATAATTTTTTAATTACATGGTATATCCTGAGTACATGATTGGACCTCTAACGAGACCTTGACTCCTTAGCTTGCGCAATAGCTCCATTGTGTCACAATACAAGTGTACTGGATTAGCAATGCTTGGAACCACACCAAGTTCAGTGATGAACTTTTTGATCCAAATCGCTTCTTTGGCTGCATCTGATGCTGCGATGTACTCAGCTTCGGTCGTAGAGTCGGTAGTCGTCTCCTGATTGAAACTTTTTTAGCTGACTGCACCGCCATTAAGTGTAAAGACATAGCCTGATTGAGATTTATAATCATCTTTATCAGACTGAAAACTAGAATCCGTATAATCCTGAACTATGAGTTTGGGTCCTCATAAACCAAGAATATATCCTTAGTCCTTCGTAAGTACTTAAGGAGATTCTTGACGGCCATCTAATGTTTTCTCGGGTTTGCCTGGTATCTACTAGTGATACTCAATGCATAAGAAACATTAGGTTTGTACATAGCATCGCATACATGATGGATCCGATTGCTGATGCATATGGAATCCTATTCATGTGCTCTCTCTCCATTTGGGTCTTAGGACTCATGTCCTTGAAGAGATGTATTCCATGTGATACCGACAGGAATCCCTTCTTGGATTCCTCCATGCTAAACTATTTTAGCATTTTATCTATGTACGTTGATTTGGACAATCCAAGCAACCTTCTAAATCTATCTCTATAGATCTTAATACTCAGTATGTGGGCTGCTTCTCCCAAATCTTTCATGGAGAATTTGCTGGACAACCATTCCTTCACTTCTTGCAGCAAGGATACATTGTTTCCTATCAATAATATGTCATCTACATATATCAGAAAAATAATAACACTCCCACTAACCTTCTTGTACATACATGGATCATCCTTATTTTTGATAAAATCAAACTTTTTGATTGTTTCATCAAAATGGATGTTCCAACTTCTAGAGGCTTGCTTAAGTCCATAAATGGACCTTTGCAGCTTGCATACCTTTTGAGAATCAATGGATTCAAAACCCTCAGGTTGTGTCATATACACATCCTCCACTAAATCACAATTTAGGAAGGCGGTCTTGACATCCATTTGCCATATCTCATAATCGTAATAGGCTACAATCGCAAGCAAAATCCTTATGGACTTAAGCATGGCTACGGAGAAAAGGTTTCATCAAAGTCAACACCTTGTCTTTGCTTGTAACCTTTTGCAACTAGCCTCGCCTTATAGGTAATCACATTACCATCCATGTCTATCTTTTTCTTGAAGACACATTTGCACCCAATGGTTTTATCCCTTCAGGTGGATCAACCAAAGTCCATACTTGGTTGTCGTACATAGAGTCCATTTCAGACTTCATGGCTTCAAGTCATCTCTTGGAGTCAATGTCACAAATTGCTTCATCGTAGTTAGTAGGCTCATCATCTTCTATAAGAAATCCATATCTCTCAAGAATATGATGTGTTCTACTAGACCTACGTAGCTGATGTGTACTTGGAGCTTCCTGTGCTCCATCATTTCTGATAGAGGTTCATAAATGTTGCCTGAATGTGAGTTGAGTCTCCTCCTCAACTCCCACTACATTTGACATTTGCTCCATGTCATCTAATCAGTCTGTGTCAATTTATGGTTCTTGAGTTTCACTAATCTCAATATTTCTGCCACTACCATTTCTTAGAAAAATCTCATTCTCTAGAAATATGGCATGCCTTGAGACAAACACCTTTTGCTCTAGTGGGTGGTAGAAGCAGTATCCTTTTATTTCTTTAGGATACCCCATAAAATTACACTTATCAGATCTAGCTCCTAGCTTGTCTGATTCATTACGCTTTACATAAGCGTAGCAACCCAAATCCTTAGATGACTAAGGTTGGTTTCTTTCCACACCATATCTCATAGGGAGTGGAACTGACCGACTTAGACGAACTCGGTTTAGAGTGTATTCGGCTGTGTGTAGGGCATAACCCCAAAATATTTTTGGAAGATTTGCAAGGCTCATCATAGATCGCACCATATCTAATAATGTGCGATTTCTCCTTTCTGATACACCATTATGCTATAGCGTACCAGGAGGAGTCTACTGAGAGAGAATCATTCTCCTTCAAATATTCTAAGAACTCATGGCTTAAGTATTCCCCACCTCGATCTGATCGAAGTATCTTAATACTTTTGCCACTTTGTTTTTCTACCTCGGATCTGAATTCTTTGAACTTTTCAAAGGCTTCAGATTTGTGCTTCATCAGATATACATAACCATACTTGCTATGGTCATCTATAAATGTGATGAAGTAAGAAAAACCTTTTATTGCCTGAATATTAATAGGACCACATACATCCGAATGTACTAGTCCTAAACATTCAGTTGCTCGCTCACCCTTTTTAGTAAAGGATGACTTAGTCATTTTGCCATGTAAGCATGACTCACATTCCTCAAACGATTCCCAATCGAATGAGCCCAAGTAGCCATCCTTATGTAACTTGGTTAAACGTGTTTCATTTACATGGCCTAAACGATAGTGCCATAGGATTGAGTTCTTAGAATTATTTAATTTTAATTTCTTAGTTTCTACATTGAGAATAGGACATTGTAAATTCAAAACATAAATCCCGTTGAACATTTCAGCAGAACCAAAGAATTTCATTTTTAAAAATTAAAATTTCTTTATTTTTAATTTCAAATGTATATCCATCATTTATAAGACATGAAACGGAAATAATGTTCTTTGTTATGTTTGGAACATAGTAACAATTATTAAGCTCCATTACAAGCCCAGTGGGCAAAGACAAAAACAAGATCCTATAGCTAAAGCAGCAACCTTTGCTTCATTTCCCATGCGCAGGATCACTTCATCTTTTTCCAGCTTTCTACTGCTTCTTATCATCTGCATATTAATACAAATATGAGATCCACAACCAATATCCAATACCCAAGTGGAATAAGAAGTAACAGAAGAAAACATCTCAATCATAAATATACCTGAAGTAGAAGCATCTGTATGTTTCTTTTCTTTCAGGCTAGCCAGATAAGCTTTGCAGTTTCTTCCAGTGCCCTTCCTTGCCACAGAAGTGACACTTTCCCTTGGCTACTTTGTTTTTTTTAATGCCCTTATTTGGTTTAGTCGCCTTGGCCTTTTGGACCTTATTCTTCTTTGGCCGCTTCTTACGAGCGCCAGAAGACTCCACGACCATAACCTGCCCCTTTTCTTTCTTAATGTTGGGCTCGGCATTTGTCAGCATATTCGCGAGCTCAGGTAGAGATGTCTCTAGCTTGTTCATGTTGAAATTAAGAACAAACTGCGAATAGCTGGGAGGTAATGACTGTAGAACCAAGTCAATACTTAGTTCATGATCCATCACAAAACCCAATCGTGCCAACTTCTCAATCAAATTGATCATTTTAGTACGTGGGCACCCACTGATGAATCCTCAGTCATTTTGCAGCTCTTTAGAAGTTTGAAACCTCTCATATCGAGACTGTGCACCAAACAACTCTTGCAAGTGCATCAAAATCTCCTGAGCATTCATATGCTCATGCTGTTTCTGAAGATCAGGTGACATCGAGGCCAACATCAAACATGTGGCCATGTCTTTAGCATCTTTATACCGGTTGTATGCCACATGAACCTCAGTCGGAGCATCCGCTGGTGGGACCTCCGGTGCAACCTCATCTAGGACAAAAAGAATTTTCTCAGATCGAAGAATGATCCTTACATTCCTTAGCCAATCAGGGAAGTTGAGTTCAGTCAATTTGTTAGATTCTAAAATATTCCTTAGGTTGATGTTTACATTCATGGTTTCTCGATAACCTACATAAAATTAGAACGAGTCAATTACTATGAATACTAATCACCAACTTAATATGGTAATTCTAGATTTTTAATTAAGTTGGTTTCTCACTATTTTATCAAGGTTAATAGCCCTCTCTATTAATCTCGAGAAATTGACATTCAATTTCCTTAGTGGGCTAGGATCCTCATTTGAATTACCTTGACCTTGGCTTTGGCACAACAAATCTCGGTAAGCCAAATTTGGTAGATTATTATCAATCACATCTAATGTGACTCCTAGATCATTTAGGGGACATTGCTTTGTCAATTACATCCATATGTGATCACCCTAAAGTTGCCTCTAGATTAGACTGACCCTGACTTTGGCCAATTATGCCAGCTAATCTAGTTAAGTCAACCCATTGTTCCACAATCAACTCCTCATAGGTACACTCGACCTCGGCTTTGGCATGACAAATCTCATGACCTAATAATTTTGTATCATGTGAACAATGGAAGGCTTATGACTTAATATTCGTGGAGGGATTTAGCGCATTGTTGGCCCAGATGACAATCCAAGAGGGGGGGGGGGGGGGGTGAATTGGGTTCTTTAAAAATTAGCCTTTTAAAAAAATTACTTAATAAGAATGAAGGCAAAAGCAATGCAAATACAAAGTGCAGTGAATAAAACAGAGATAGAGAAAGAGTCAATGGAAGCACGGCAAACACAAAGATTTTATAGTGGTTCGGTGTATCCAACACCTACGTCCACTCCCAAGATTCACTTGGGTCCACACTATAATCTTCCTTGATTACAGCTGAGTTGTTTTACAAGCTCACAACTCTAACTTGTTGTTTTCCCGGGATCACAACGAACCCAGCTGGTTTCAAGGGCTCACCAGCACAAAAATCCTAACCCAAGCTTTACCAAGCTGTACCGAGGTAAGACTACCTCAACTAGTTCATCCCCCAGATTGAACTAGACACAAGGAATAAAAGTATTGTTTTTCAGTTACAAAGCTCCTCAATGAACAGATAAACAATATATAAATAAAGTTTAGAAAAGCCTGATTTGCAGTTGGTTGGCTTTGAGCTTTTCTTCTTTTTCCTCAACTCTTTGAAGTGTAGAATCGGGCCTCAGCTCGGATTCTTCACGGAACGTATGTTGGAGTTGATTTGAGCTTTCCTCTTTTCCTTGAGTGTTGAAAATCACTTGAAATGCTCTTGAATAGCTCTTGGATTTTCTTCTGAAGCTTCCTTGGATTGTTGAGCTTGAGCACAGAAGAAGCTCCTTTGATTTCACACTCTTTTTTCACTCTATTTGAATCACGGATTTTTCAAATGAAGCTCTGTTTTTCCGATTTTTCTTTTCTTTTCTCTTGAAATGAATATCTCTCTGTTGTATATCTTTGATTTGAAAAGGCTTCTCTATTTATAGATTCTGAAAAATATAGCCGTTAGAGACAAAGAAAAATAGCCGTTAATTAAAAATCTTACCGTTGACGCTGAGTTGGCATTCGGAAAAATCTCGCCAGATTTGCTAGAGTCGACTCCTACTTTCCACGAGTCGGCTCGAGGTCGTGATACCAAAAATAGAAATACTCAGAAAGTTAAGGGTCGACTCATCAAAAAGTAAAGTGTCGACTCCTGACAGTCGGGGTTGACTCATGAAAAGTTGGGGGTCGACTCGCGAAATGCTCAGAAAAACACACCTCTGGTGTCTAAGCGGAGTCGACTTGCACAGTCATGGAGTTGGCTCGACAGAATCGGGGGTCGACTCAAGAAATTGCATGGGTCGACTCGAGACAGACAGTCATTTCTGTACTCTGAGTGGAGTCGACTCTGAAACTCAAGAGTCGGCTCCGGAACGTATCAAAAATCAGAAGGTTTTCTGATGACTTTAAATTCGTTCCAGATTCATTTTAAATCAATATTTTGACTTGAATATAATAAAATTGACATTAGGAATTAATTCAAGAAATGTTTCCAAAAAACTCATTGATTAAAATATTAAGTATTGAATTTCTTTTGAAATCTTAAACATTGAACTTGAAGTTCTTTCAATTTGATTAAAGTTATACTTTAACATTCTCATCATTATTCTAAATTCATTGCTCATGTAAATAAACTCATTACATCATTTAATGTACACATGGCTTTTGGTAATCATCAAAATCAATAAGATAGATTGGGGCATATAATTTTTCAACAATCTCCCCAACAATCTCCCCCTTTTTGATGATGACAAAAACATTGAGTTTATGCATGATTGATTCGTGAATTTATTTTGATTTCATAGTGGCTTAGGCTCCCCCGAATGAGGTAGCTCCCCCTATGAAACTCAAATAAATATCCCATTCATTCAATTATTTATTTCATTAATTAATTAATTTTCCCATATGCATATACAGTTATAAAACTATAAACTCTCCCCCTTTTTTGTTATCAACAAAAAGGTAGAGAAGCATTAACATAGTCATTTTCATTCATTCAAGATATGATTTACCAAAATCATTCATTCATTGATAATAGGAAGAAATACATGAGTATTCAAAATAGACAATTCATTACATCAAAGTGTCTAATACATCAAAGTGTCTAATACATCAAAGTGTCTAATACATTGATACCAAAATGTAAAACATAACATTAACTTCAATACATTGCAAGGACTGAGTTTCTAATACATTAAAAGTGAGTCCTAACAATCCTAGTTAATGATCAATTATGTTTTTCATTCCATCATGTTGTATCTTCACATAGTCCTTTAGTCTTTCATCCATAAAGGTGCAAGCAGTCAAAATTTTATCTTGTAGCTCAGCGTTGCATTTAGAATATGTTTTCCCCATCACCGCAAATATCTTTAAGTTCTTCAAATATGTTCTTAAGATCTCCACTCAAAGACTCTGAAGAAGTGCTAAGTGTAGATTCTATCTTGGTGATTCGGTCATCCAAAGTATAGAGTTTCCTTAAGATCATAAACTTGTTTCCAAACTCTGATTTTAGTTTTTCTGACTGATCATCAAGAAGGCCTTTGAGTTGCCTTAACTGAAGTTCTGTGAAGCCAACAGATGAGATAATGCATGATCAAATAATGGAGCAGGGGTAGGAGCAGGAGCAGAAATAGGAGGGCTCGGAGGTGCAGGCGAAGAGTGTCTAACCGATGGTCCCGTGCCTCAGCATCCGCTACTCTTTCCTCTATCAAACTTTCCTTTCCCATTTTCCGTTCTTCTTAACAAATCTCATCCTATGTATAGTGGCCAAGCTGTAAAAATCTGTGTCTCAAGTTCCTCATAGGCTCACTATCAGAAATGACAATCCCTTGGCTCTGGAAAATTTAGTGAGGATCATGCCATAGGGCAAGCTTGATTTTCTCTTACCTCTACAGTCGGCAATATACCATAAAATCATACTAGGAAGGTTAATGGGTTTACCCATTACAATTGCATCCATTACAAAAATATCCCTTTCTGACACATAATCGAATCTCCAATTTTGGGGAAAAGGATTCTACTACAGATGTTGGGGAGCAATCTCAGTTATAAGGATAACTAATTGGCAAAAACTTCCTCAAAACCGACAACCTCCTGGTTAAGTAGTCTAGACAGTGCTGGGCTTCTGTCATCCGAAGAAAATGTAGAAGTTCCTGACATGGGTAGATCCAATAATCTTGAAAGCAGCTCTACAGTCACTGAAATTCGGTTTCCTCTAACAATGCTTATAAGACCATTATCTCGTCTAGATAGATTCTTATAAAATTTCTTGACAAGGGCGGGATATGTAGGGCAATCTAAGGAACAATCTTTTCCAACCCATCTCTAATCAACTGTCTTCCCAAAAGAAATCCCTCAGCCTCAAACAATTCAAAATCTACTTTCCTCCCGTAGTTATGATTCTATCAGCGAGTCTATCTACATGAGAAGGAGCTGTAGATGGAGAAGAATTTGGAGTTGAGGAAGATGATGTTGAATCCGAGCTAGGTGATGGCTCACGAACCGGACGCTTTATGGTCTCCTCACAGCCCTCTTCCTCTTCACTCCGGCCGCACCAAGGTTTCGATCCTCGAGTTTTAGGGGCCATTGATCAAATGGAAGGGTTAATCAGGGATTCTAGGGAATTTGGAAGGTCTGGAAGTATTTTGGAGAGAGTATTTGACGATTCGAGATGATTGAAAAGAACGGCGAGTTGACTCTGCCCTGAGATAAACAACCTGGGACCACTTCGAGTCGACTCCCGCAAAGCGAGGGGTCGACTTCGGACAGTCACAGAAAACCATCCCGAAGTGGAGTCGACTCGCGCCGAGAAAGGGTCGACTCAAGAGTTTCAGTAGAAACCTGGAGTCGACTCCGATACTCACCGAGACGGCTCCGAGACCATTTCAGAGAAGAAACATGAAATTTCTGAAATGTGTCCAGAAATTGATCATAAAAATTGATAAAATAATCATTGAATTTGAATAGATCAATTAGATGTGAATTCTAGATAAGATTCCTTAAAGATCAAGGATTTGAAAGAATTTTAGATAA
>UESW01002725.1:0-67677 GCA_900491605.1 Calamus simplicifolius | reverse complement strand
TTGCGCATTATTGTCTGATAAGAGGACTGAGACATATAAATGGGTTTTTCATTCATGGTTGGATGCAAATGGTGGTCAAGCACCTAAAGCCATAATAACTGACCAAGATAAGGCAATCGAAGCTGTAGTTAAGGAGGTTTTTCCTAACGTTCAACATCAATTTATCTTTGGCATATATTAAAGAAAATACCTGAAAAGATTGGCCACATTGCATAGCAAATTCAAAATTTATGATTAATTTTGATGAGGCAATATATGATTCACTGACCATACAGTCATTCGAGGAAAGGTGGGCATGTCTCATAGAGAAATATAAAGAATGCAAGGCTATAGATTGGTTAAATGGCCTTTACGAATGTCAAATAAATGGGTCACAATTTACCTTAAGGATACATTTTTCGCAGGTTTGTAGGATATTATGTTCGGTTTATGTTAATGTTTGTAGAATTCTAAGAAATTTATATATTTAATGCTTCTTTTTTTGATATTATTGTATAGGAATGTCATCTTCGTAAAGGAGCGAAGGTATCAATCACTTTTTTGATGGGTTTATAAATTCGAAGACTACACTCAAGGAGTTCGTAGACAAGTACGAAGATGCCTTGAAGAAAAGGTATGAAGTAGAAAATGAGAAAGATAATAGGACATTGCAAACGAATGTTTTTCTAAAGATATCCTCTCTATTTGAAAGGCAAGCTGTAGGAAAGTATACAAAGCGCATGTTCAAAAAGTTTTAGAATGAGATCATTGAAATGGTTGCATCAAATTCTGAATTAATTAAGGAAGCTGAGAACTATAATGTATATTCTATAAAGTCATATGAAAGGATTGAAGTTGATGGAATTAGCAAGGAAATGATAAAGATTATATCGTGCCATACCATAAAGTTATGGAGGATGTCCAATGCCAGTGTCGATCCTTTGAGTCAAGGGTTACCTGTGCAGGCATGCCTTATTAGTTTTTTTATTAAAGCAACGTATTTCATTTACCGGATAAGTACTTCTTGAAGGAGATGGTGCAAGGACATGAAATATCAATTCGATTTCGATATAAATTTTGAAGGTTGTGATAAAAGTTCAAAAAAATCACGGTATGCAGTCATATATTTTTTTAATGTCTTATTTTTGTTTTCTTTAAAATTTTGTCATTGATTGTAGATATGCTTTGATGAGTTATCGGATGATGAAGCTCACATATATAGCCTCCATATCTGAAGATGCATTTAATTTAGTGATGGATGATCTAACACCATTACTCAAAAGAGCTGTAGATGTTAATTGCGCAGCTTGGGCAAGTATAGAACTTATATTCAAATTCTGAGCATATTAGGATGAAAGGTCATCCAAGAGAGAGCAGATTAAAGAGTGAAGTTGAGAAGAAGTCAAAGAAATCAAGGAAAAATATGGACAAGGCATTCGTTGATGCTCATCCTATGTAAAATGAAATAAGAGCTGGTTCATGCAATAGATAGACTTGTATGCAGACAACTAACATCGGATAGGATATGAAAAGAATTGTATCATCTTTTGATACATTGTGAAGGAGTTTGATGCTTATATATTAAGTCAATTAATGCAGGAGAATATATAAAAATTTACGCCATCTAAATTCTTATGTTATTACACCGTAGTTGTAAAAATATGATACCCCCAAAAAGGTTTATTACAGCCAAGTTCTCATATTACGACACCCTTATTGTATGAATACGACACTCCAGTTATAGTTTACTGCACCCAAGCTCTTTTTTCAGCCGATTTCCTCTTGGGCGTGTAGTTCTCTTCTCCAGCGTTCCTTTCAAGCACAGGTATCATAGTTTTGTAACTAGGGTATATTAGTTCTAAATCTTGGGTGTTGTAGCTTTGTTTTTGGCCAAAAACTGCCTGGGTGTCATAAGCCTCTTCTCCTGTGTTTCTTTCAAGCATGGGTATCGTAGGTTTGTAACTAGGGTATTTTAGTTCTAAATCTAGGATATTGTAGCATTAAAATGATGGTACCCAAGCGAAAACTCTTACGAAAGGAACGGACGAGATCCTCGAAAGGCTGTTGCGATGCCCAAATTCTTATGTTACGACATCCGAGCTTTAAAATGACGATATCCGAGCTGATACTCTTATGATAGGACTGTCGACATCCTCGAAAGGCTGTTACGACATCAAAGTTCTTACGTTACGACACCCAAGCTATTTTTTTGGTCGATTTCCTTCTAGATATCATAAGTCTCTTCTTCAACATTCGTTTTAGGTATGGGTATCATAGGTTTGCAACCAGGTATCTTAGATATAAAGCTAGGGTATCGTAGCTTCTTTTGGCCATTTTTTCTCCAAGGATGTCGTAGGTCTCTTCTCTAGCATTCGTTTTAGGAACGGGTGTCATAGGTTTACAACCATGGTGTCTTAGATGTAAAGCTGGGGTATCGTGGCTCTTTTTTTGGTCGGTTTTCCTTCTAGATATCGCAAGTCTCTTCTCCAGTGTTCATTTTAGGCATGGGTGCTGTAGGTTTGCAACCAGGGTATTTTAGATGTAAAGTTGGGGCATCTAGCTCTTCTTTTGGTCAGTTTCCTTTAGGGATGTCGTAGGTCTCTTTTTCAGCGTTCATTTTAGGCACGGGTTTCTTAGATGTAAAGCTGGGGTGTCGTAGCTCTTCTTTCGGCTAGTTTCCTTTAGGGATGTTGTAGGTCTCTTCTCTAGCATTTGTTTTAGGCATGGGTATTGTAGGTTTGCAACTAGGATGTCTTAGATGTAAAGGTGGGGTATCGTAGCTCTTTTTTCGATTGGTTTTCTCCTGGATGTTGCAAGTCTCTTCTCTAGCATTCGTTTTAGGCATGGGTATCGTAGGTTTGCAATTAGGGTGTCTTAGATGTAAAGCTAGGGTATCATAGCTCTTCTTTCGGCCGGTTTTCTCTAGGGATGTCATAGGTCTCTTCTCTAGCGTTCATTTTAGGCACGTATGTCATAGGTTTGCAACCATAGTGTCTTAGATGTAAAACTGGGGTATCGTAGCTCTTTTTTTAATCGGTTTTCTTCTAGATGTCGCAAGTCTCTTCTCCAGCATTCGTTTTAGGCATGGGTGTCGTAGGTTTGCAACCAGGGTGTCTTAGATGTAAAGCTGGGGTGTCGTAACTCTTCTTTCGATTGGTTTCCTCTAGGAATGTCGCAGGTCTCTTCTCCAGCATTCGTTTTAGGCATGGGTATCATAGGTTTGCAACCAGAGTGTCTTAGATATAAAGCTAGGGTATTGTAGCACTTTTTCTTGGTCAATTTCCTCTTGAATGTCGCAAGTCTCTTCTCCAGTGTTCGTTTTAGGCATGGGTATCATAGGTTTGCAACCAAGATATTTTAGATGTAAAGCTGGGGTGTCGTAGCTCTTCTTTCGATCAGTTTCCTCTAGGGATGTCGTAGGTCTCTTCTCCAGCATTCGTTTTAGGCACTGTGTCTTAGATGTAAAGCTAGGGTGTCGTAGCTCTTCTTTCGGCTGATTTTCTTTAGAGATATTGTAGGTCTCTTCTCCAGCATTCATTTAGGCATGGATGTCGTAGGTTTGCAACCAGAGTGTCTTAGATATAAAGCTGGGGTGTCATAGCTCTTTTTTTCGACCGATTTCCTTTTGGATGTTGCAAGTCTCTTCTCCAGCATTCGTTTTAGGCACGAGTATCGTAGGTTTGCAACCATTGTGTCTTAGATGTAAAGCTGGGATGTCATAGCTCTTCTTTCGGTCAGTTTTCTCTAAGGATGTCGTAGGTCTCTTCTCTAGCGTTCGTTTTAGGCATGGGTGTCATAGGTTTGCAACCAGGGTGTCTTAGATGTAAAGCATGGGTATCGTAGCTCTTTTTTCGATCAGTTTCCTTCTGGATGTCGCAAGTCTCTTCTCTAGCGTTCATTTTAGGCACGGGTGTCATAGGTTTGCAATCAGGGTATCTTAGATGTAAAGCTGGGTGTCGTAGCTCTTCTTTCGGTTGGTTTCCTCTAGGGATGTCGTAGGTCTTTTCTCCAGCATTTATTTTAGGTACAGGTATCGTAGGTTTGCAACCAAGGTGTCTTAGATGTAAAGCTGGAGTGTCATAGCTCATTTTTGGGCCGGTTTCCTCCTGGATGTTGCAAGTCTCTTCTTCAGCATTCATTTTAGGCACGGGTGTCATAGGTTTGCAACCTGGGTGTCATAGATATAAAGCTGGGGTATCGTAGCTTTTCTTTCGATCGGTTTCCTCTAGGGATATCGTAGGTGTCTTCTCCAATGTTTGTTTTAGGCACGAGTGTTGTAGGTTTGCAACCAGGGTGTCTTAAATGCAAAGCTGGGGTGTCGTAGCTCTTTTTTCGGCCAGTTTTCTCCAGGATGTCATAAATCTCTTCTCCAGCATTCGTTTTAGGCACGGTTGTCATAGGTTTGCAACTAGGATGTCTTAGATGTAAAGCTGGGGTGTCGTAGCTTTGTTACGAACAATTTTCTGAACGAATGTCTTAAGTTTGTAACTTGGGTATCATAATAATTTAGCTAGGGTGTCGCCACTGGTTTTCGGCTGATTTCCTCTTGCGATGTCGAGAGGCTTTTCTCCTGTGTCTGGTGTAAGGCTACGGGTGTCGTAAGTTTGAACCTACGATGTCTTAATGGTAAAGCTAGGATGTCGTAGCTTTGTTTCGATCAATTTTCTGAATGGGTGTCTTAGGTTTACAACTTGGGTATCGTAACAATTCAGCTGGGGTGTCGTCACTGGTTTTCGGCCGATTTTGTCCTATGATATCCGAGGCTTTTATCCGGCGTCCGTTGTCATAATTTTGAACCTACGGTGTCTTAACGGTAAAGCTGGGGTGTCATAGCTTTGTTACGGCCAATTTTCTGAATGGATGTCATAGGTTTATAACTTGAATGTAGTAACAATTCAGCTGGGGTGTCATCGCTAGTTTTCAGCTGATTTCCTCCAGCGATGTCGCGAGGCTTTTATCCAGCGTTCGGTGTCATAAGTTTGAATATCTGGTGTCTTAACTATAAAGCTAGGGTGTCGTCACTGGTTTTTTTGCCGATTTTCTCCTGCGATGTCGCAAGGCTTTTCTTCAGCATCCGGTGTAAGGCCACGGGTGTTATAAGTTTGAATCTACAATGTCTTAACAGTAAAGCTGAGGTGTTGTAGCTTTGTTTCGGCCAATTTCCTAAACAGATGTCATATGTTTGTAACTTGGGTGTCGTAATAATTCAGTTGGGGTGTCATCACTGGTTTTCGGCCAATTTTTTCCTACAATGTCACGAGGCTTTTCTCCAGCGTCTGGTGTAAGGCCACGGGTGTCGTAAGTTTGAGCCTACAGTGTCTTAACGGCAAAGTTAGGGTGTCATAGCTTTGTTTTGGCCGATTTTCTGAATGGGTGTCTTAGGTTTGTAACTTGGGTGTCGTAATAATTCAGCTGGGTGTCGTCACTGGTTTTCGGCCGATTTCCTCCTACGATATCGCGAGGCTTTTATCCAGCATCCGGTGTTGTAAGTTTTAACCTACGGTGTTTTAACGGTAAAGCTGGGGTATCGTAGCTTTGTTACGGCCGATTTCCTGAGCATATGTCTTAGGTTTGTAACTTGAATGCCGTAACAATTTAGCTGGGGTATCGTCATTAGTTTTCGGCCGATTTCCTTCAGCGCAAGGCTTTTATCTAGCGTCCGGTATTGTAAGTTTGAGCCTACGGTGTCTTATCTATAAAGTTGGGGTGTCGTCACTGGTTTTCGGCCGATTTTCTCCTGCAATATCGTGAGGCTTTTCTCCAGCGTCCGGTGTAAGGCCACGGGTGTAGTAAGTTTGAACCTACGGTGTCTTAACGGTAAAGGTAGGGTGTTGTAGCTTTGTTTCGACCGATTTCCTAAATGAGTGTCTTAGGTTTGTAACTTAGGTGTCGTAATAATTTAGCTGGGGTGTCGTCACTGGTTTTTAGCCGATTTTCTCTTGCGATGTCGTAAGGCTTTTCTTTGGCATCTGGTGTAAGGCCACTGGTGTCGTAAGTTTGAACCTATGGTGTCTTAACGGTAAAGCGGGTGTCGTAGCTTTGTTTCGATCGATTTCTGAACGGGTGTCCTAGGTTGTAACTTGGGTGTCGTAATAATTTAGCAGGGGTATCGTCACTGATTTTTGGCCGATTTTCTCCTGCGATGTCACGAGGCTTTTATCCAGTGTTCAGTGTCGTAAGTTTGAACCTATGGTGTCTTAACTGTAAGCTGGGGTGTCGTAGCTTTGTTACGGCCGATTTCCTGAATGAATATCTCAGGTTTGTAACTTAGGTATCGTAATAATTCAGTTGGGGTGTCGTCACTGATTTTAAGCCGATTTCCTCCGGCGATGTCGCGAGGCTTTTCTCCAGCGTTCGTGTAAGGCCACGGGTGTCGTAAGTTTGAACTTACGGTGTCTTAATTGTAAAGCTGGGTATCGTAGCTTTGTTTCGATCGATTTCTTGTTGGGATGTCATAAAGCTTTTTTTCTAAGCGTGAACGAGTGTCTTAGGTTTGTAACTAGGGTATCGTACTATTTTAGCTGGGGTGTCCTAGCATTGTCTTGTACAAAACCTTTTGCAAGAAAACTTTTGGGAGGCAAAAATATCCTTCGTCTTACGTACAACAACTTAAGAAGAGAAGTACGCTAGAAGGAATGACAAATTTTCTCGTTTCCTCGTTTACCCAGCCGGTACCGTTCTTGATGGGGCGGGGAATCCCCATTTTAAACGGCTTAATGGGTAACGAAGATTTTTCATTAACGACTAAACAGGTAAACGGATCGGGGACGGTATTCTCCATCCCATCCCCATTTACCCATCCCTGTCCCCATTAGCTTTATATAATGACTCAGCGACTCTTGCGCACCATCTCTTGCTCTTCCTCTTTCACGCAGCCAATCTAAAGTTCTGAAGTCTGAACCTACTCCATCGTCTCTTGCTCTTTTTGAAATGCAAATAGAATTGATAGATCATTTCCTATCTGGTTTATTACGATGTTAAAGCTAATGTATCTGGTTTGTTACGATGTTAAAGCTAATGGGTTAGATATATCAATATCAACGATGGGTTGTTGGCGTTTATTCTATCTTATCCTAATTAATTTTCTTTTTTTAATTTTTATGTAAACGGGCAAACGGGTACCCGTTTGCCCGGTCGGGTATCCTTGTCCCCGTCCCATTAATTATAACGGCTTAACGGACAGGGAACGGAGATATTTTCTTAACGGGACGGATACGTGTATAGACTAATGGGACGGAGACGGGGATTTTTCTAACGGGACGGATACGGTAGTATAGACTGCCCTAGTTCATCCCCGGGCCGTTACCATCCCTAATCACTAGGAAAGTTCATCCTTGCCATCCCTGATCACTAGGAAAGTTTCTAGCAAGGATTTATTTGGCCTTGCTTACATCTGGGAATTCATAATAGCTGCACACAGGGTAAAGCTTAGCAATCCCAACACGTTCGAACAGATCATACCTTTGCCAGTGGCTGGCTTCCACTTCGAGTGGGCTTGCAGCGTCGTGAGGAAGGAAGGGTGGGATCTTGAACTGGCGAACCGCTGCAAGCCTGCCTATATTTTTCAGATTGGTCCATCTTTGGAGGCGGAGGGGGGGCTTGAGCAGAAGCGGGCGATGTGGCCGACTCCAACGGCACTTGAAGTAGAGCGCACTGGCTCTGAATGTGACGAAGGGCTCTTCCTTGATTTAAAGGGAGGTGGTTGAGTGAGCTAAGGGGATAGGTCTTGGAAGGGTTTTCCTACTCCAAATAACCACTCGAAGTTGGTCATAGGAGAAGGCTCTCCTGAAGAAAGACGATGATCTCATATCAGGAGCCTCTGAGGGTTTGAAAAGATCCGCAAAGGATCTCACGAACCTGGTGGAAGAAACAGATCCAACACTAGATCTGGACGGCTCCAGTGGCACGGCGTTCGCACCGGTGGTCATCGATCGAACGCATTCCAAACTCTTCTTTGGCTGCTCACAAGTGGTGGTGGAGATTGTGTAAGGCGGAGTGTCGAATATAAGGGTTGGGGGAGGGAACGAAACTAAACCGAACCTTACCTTTGGAAAGGACCGCAGAGCAAAACGATATATGCCGTCCAAATGTAGAAACCGTTAGAGCGGTTATAAATATTATTAAATATAACACGGCGGTTGTTCAAAAGCTTGCCGTCCCGGACATCAAACCTCGTAATAATGTCTCGACGGACGCCGCGTTTCCAGCGGGCTCCGCAATCCCGGAAGAGCAGAGGAGAGGAAAAAGCTATATATATATAGATAGCGAGCGAGAGAAAATATAAGAAAGAATAAAAGCGAAAAAAAAAAATCACCTCATTTCTTTATTTTATTTTCTCACGAAGAAGAGGGTGAGGGAGGATTAGAGAAAGAGATCTCTGCCATGGCGATTTCTAGACCATCTTGCTCTCCTCTCCTCTATACCATCGCCATGTTCTGCTTCTTCTCTTTCGTCTCGCATCCAGTCGTGTTGGCCGCTGAGGATATCATCCAAGAAGATGACTCGATCGCCAAATTTCCAGGCTGCAACAATACTTTTCGGATGGTAATCGAATCCATCCCCGTCGCTTCTTCTTTTCCTTAGTGGTAGAATTCTATCGGTTGATCAAATGATTTTCTTGGATGGATTTTTCTTTTTTTTTTTAAAAGCTTAAATGTGGAAATTTTCTCATTGATCCTGTGATTTTTGTTGGTGTGGAAGAGATCTGATAAGCTGACTCTTAATAGCAAGTCAAAATCAAAACCTGGTGAATTATGAGACATCAAAATGAAACTTGGTGAACTATTACTAGGGATTAAATTTTGCCTAATCTGATATAAAGAAATTTGTCCATGGTGTATGGAATCGTCCCAAGATGAAAAAGCATTCACTTGAGAACTCTTTTGGATGATACAGACCTCTCACCTCTTCATTTAGGAAAGAAGTGCATATTTGATTTATGTTGAGGATTCTATCAAGAAGTTTTCTGGAATTCTTCTTCTTCTTCTTCATCTGATAGATCCATCAATTGAATTGAATATTCCTGTCATGTTTTCTATTAAGAGGAATGATATTGTGGTAGGACCCTCGTGTTTGTCAAAGGTGCAAAAAGTCACTATATTTGATTACTTTGACAGGATTGGACCATATTAGAGCTTACAGGCAAATTTCATTTGACTGATTGCTTGATTAGATGGCCCATGCCCTATAAGGCCCTACATATTTATAAGTTTCATTGTTAGTTGTCCTACAAGGTTTAGGATAGTGAGATAGAAAATATGACTAATGTATCTTACACTTGCTAGAAAAATAAGCGAAAAGTAGGAACCCTTGTGTGGTCAGGCAACCTCTGGGATTTGGATTCCTCCTAAAACTAAAGTCAATAAGTGAAAAGTAGGAACCCTTGTGTGGTCAACCTCTGGGATTTGGATTCCTCCTAAAACTAAGGTCAATCTCCTGATTTAATATTTCCTAACATCTTGATTATCTCATACATTATGACAGCATTGTCTTAATATATTGTACTTGTGGAGAAGCGGGAACTTTGAAATTTTGGGAGGTGAAGGAAGCAAAAATGAAATGGAAGGATGAAAATTATATGTTACGTATTCAGAAGGAAGTAATTAAGCTTTCTTTTGTAATATCTGAAAAACTGGTTCACAATTCTTGGTGCCAAATGTGACTGTCAAGCACTGAGTTTGCCTGGAAAGATGTCATTGCTTGGTCCTGACACTACCAGAGATTTAATGAGTAAAGAAGCACTTTAGGAATACCAATTACTAGAGAATTTCTGTAATGCAGTGTAAGAGATGGATTCAGAAAAGCTCTCTACTCCTGATTTATTCTGAATGAAGCACGGGAACTAATAGAACTTCAATAAACTTATTAATATTGGCTTACTATGATCAACTTACATCATAACATGAGATCCCAAACTGGAGGCATTGTCTCACTACACCGATGGCTGCTTGGTATCAATTATTCAATATCATATATGAAATAAACAACTTTTCTAGTCAAACCACATGAACATGTTTGACCATAAATGCAGAATTTTGTTGTCAAATATCTACAAATGCTACAGCTATTTTGATAGAAGCTGAATGTGGAAGATTTGTATGGTGAACATCAAGATTATGAGAAATCCTAGAGTTTCCAAAAGAACCCCATTCATGCTCTGTTTAGATATCCATGTACTTAGCCTGGGCATGTTGGATGGATGGCAAAGTGGTAACCAGACTGCTCTTATTAAATATTAGCATGTGAATTAAATTGAACTGTCAAAACCTGCTGCAACTTACAAGAGACCAGTAAGCTTTTGGAAGGCATAACTTTGCACACAGAAATTGATCCGGTGATTTTAAACTTGTTAGAAAGGTCTGTTGGAGCCATACAATTGATTTTTTATGGCCTTCTGCTGACTTCAAATGCTTTAAGGGGCAAAATCTGGTCTAAAGGTTCAGCTTGAATTTATTGATTAATTATATTCTGTCTTTTATTAAAGTGTCCTTTCACTAGGTATCGGTGTTGCTAGACCAGAAAAGTTATGGAGTACTGAATTTATCATGGTGAATTCCACAATTCTCTTTTTTACCTCTTTTTGGTCTTCTTTTATCTTCCTTGTCCTGATATTTCATCTCCATAATTTGCACTCTGGCTTCTGCCTGTGAATCTTTTTCGATCCTTGAAGCACCGATAGTATTAGGAATCTGGTGTAAAAATTTTGAAGTAGCATTTTGTTTTTCTGATCACTAATGGAAGTTGGAATGGTACCGTGTCGTATTGTTCTATATCATCTTATAAGGTATCAGTACGGGCACCAACTACCAATATTGATGCTTCAAACCCTATTTCCTTATGAACATGAATTCTTAATGTTTTAGATATGTGGACCCTCACTCCTGAATCCATTTGCCAACTATGAGATGGAACACCAACTAGATGTGATAGAAAACAAATAGATATTTCAATGCACCTTTTCTGCTTCTCCTTTAAATGCTTTAGTTTATAGCATCATGCTAAAAGATCGATAGCTTTCTTTTTGCAAAAAGACATATCTTGAGTTTGGACATCTTTTTGGCTCTCTCTCTTCCTGTCTTTTGGCATCAGTGTCTTTTTATTGATTTATTTCTTTAAAGACATTTTAACATAGGAATTTATCTTGGGCTATTTTCGCCCATCAAGCGAACTGTTATATTTTATTAGATTTCTCTCTCATCTTTTGAGATGCCTGATTCAACAAATAACTTGTACTCCTTAGACGGACATATGTATTATAATCAACTAAGTGTGCTTCAAAGGATGTTTGCAAAGGGCCTCAGATGCAATATGCATTACATTTGATAACAAGTTTAAAACTAAATTTCTTCGGTTCAACTGCTATTAGGAACCTAATAAAAATATGATCCCAATATTCCTACTATCAGGTAGCTTAGGGCTATGGAACTTTATAAAGGGAAAGACAAACTTTTGGCCTTTTATGATCTATGCTGACAGTTTCTTAGCAGCGATTATTTATGCCTCGGTGGGATCCTAGGGCATCCCACTGTTTTTGAGCTTCGGGATAGGGCACTTGACGTCCGGATAGAGAATGTCTGATTTCGACCTCATCCCACAAGATTTGAGTCCTTGAATTAGCAATATTGAACTCTGCTAAACTAGAATGGACTACTTTCGATAAAGTTTGCTTAGTGAACAATTTAGCCATCTTATTGGAATAATCCACATTATATTCATTCTCAGATGACTTGGGGTGCATTTGGTTGCTTTAAAAAGTCCTTTTGTAAAAAAAGTTCTTCCTTAACCCTCTAGAATGGACTACTTTCGATAAAGTTTGCTTAGTGAACAATTTAGCCATCTTATTGGAATAATCCACATTATATTCATTCTCAGATGACTTGGGGTGCATTTGGTTGCTTTAAAAAGTCCTTTTGTAAAAAAAGTTCTTCCTTAACCCTCTGTTTGGATGGAGAGAAAACTAGGGAGGAAAGAAAACTAGGAGAGAAAATAGGAGAGAAAATGAAATTTATCTTATTTGGATGGAGAGAAAAGTCGGGAGGAAAGAAAAATAGAGGGAAAATAGTGGAAAAAAAAGTAGTGGGCCCCACATAAAAGTTTTCTCTCCGAAACCGGAGAGATTTCGGAGAGAAAACTCAAAAGTACTTTTTTTTTTCATTCCAATATTGACCCTTCCAAAAAACAACCGATGCATTTTTAATAATCTATAATAAGGATATTATTGTCATTGTAAATTATCAACTTTTTTTCTCCTCTCTATTTTCCTCCTACTCATCCAAACAAAATGAGAGAAAATATTTTCTCTTCAATTTTCTTTCCTCTCACTTTTCTCTCCTCCCAGTTTTCTTTCCTCCCACTTTTTTCTCCATCCAAACAGAGCATAAAAGTTAAATTGGCTGACAATATTTTTTAGCAGTTCTTCTGCAAAAAGTAGAATTCAGAAATAAGCTTCTAGAAAAACTAGCTTCCAGCCTTTTCTTTTGTGAGATTGCTCCTTGCCTTTCAAATATGGTAAGCCTATCTATCAGAAGTTGTTTTACTATATGTGATTGGCAAATGCCAAATATATCAAAATGCACTTCTTTTAAAGAACTTAAGGAAACTTGATTTTCAAAAGTGACTCTTCTAAATGCAAAAACAACACTAGACACAGCATGGTGGTTCGGGAGCATCTGAGGCCAGTTCAAATTCAGGATAAATTAGATGTGCTTCAAGTTCATTTTTCCAAATAGAACAACTTGGACCCATTCAAATTTCTAACATTTATAATTGGATACTGGGATCCAGTGCAATAAATTAATGTGTAATTGATAAATTTTTATATGCAAAAAATTGTTAAAAAGCAATAACTTTAGTCATAGTAGATTTTTTTGGGGAAAATAATCATGCCTTCGTCATTTTCTTTTGGAAGAAAATATAAACAATGAACAATTAATTGTTGGTTTTTCAGAATAATGCATAATGACAGTTTCCTCTTCTGGTACATGAACATTAATGACTTGTTACTGAAGTAAATATATGGTAATTTGTTATGCTCTTAACAAAAGTAATATAGAACTTTATAGTTCATATAGAATATTATGATAGATGTAAAACAAATCCTTTGATACATGAAACAAACTATGTTATACATCATTTAGTACCTTTTTTGTTTACATTATTCAGCACTTATTGATCTCATACCCATCAACTGAAATCCTAAACATTTAAATATGATCAGAAGGATTCTGCACCCTTCTTATTCACTTTCTTTTCAACATTCACAAAGGACATATATGTAGATTGCAAGAGAATGAAGACGCATATACGTTAACAGAAAAAAACCTGAAACTAGCATATTGTGAGTCTCTGATATGAACATCAGGTACAACTTAATGTCTCTGACGTGAACATCAGATACGACTTAATTGAACAGGTTATCCTGAAAAGGAAACAGAAGCTGGAACCTGCATGCCAGGTCAGAATGTTTTGTGATTTTCAATATGTCGTTGTAAAATCATATCATTGAAATGCATTCAAAGTTACAAACAATATGTTAGATGCTGCTTGCACGCTGTTGTTGATCCACCTTAAGGATCACTTCTGCAAGATCGAAAACAATGAGCTTCCCTCTGTACTTTTTCCTGACTGTTCTTTTAAATCAATTTGCATACTCACAATAAACCTTCGATATGAGGATTAAATAATCCAGAATTGTTTAAAGTCATACTATCTTATAGTGGTGCACACCATTAATGGTTTTTCACTATTTTTTTGGTCCAGAGAAATAAGCCTAACAGTACATAAGATATTGAGAGTATTGAAGAAGTAGAGCTGATATGGACTGATCTGGTTGTAGAAAGATTTGACATTATTGAATGCCATATATAATACTTTTCTATTGCCATCAGGTCATCAGTCAAGCCCTCATCAAACCCAACTTTATGAATTGAACATGTGTGGATTAGCCACTAATTAGGGGTGTTTTTTCTTATGGGTTTGATACATTAAGTTGGGCTTGATTTTGTCTTGGCCAATGATCTGATTACAATAGAAGAGTACTATATATGGCCCTCCAAAAATGCCAAATCTTCCTACAACTAGATCATAGAAGATTGCTTTTATTTCATCAATATTCTTAAGATAAACAAGGTCCATAAATTGAATGATTTCTGCACTAACCTTTCCACACCAATAATTATCTGCCTTTTAGCAAATATCTTTAACAATTGTAACTCATTTGGGCACATTCAGATGCAAGTTTTTTTGTGACCTATATGCAGAGTAGAGGTCACACTTGTAAGTCAGATATAGGTTATCTAGAGATTTTGGGGCTTATTTTAAGAATAGTTCAGGAGATGGAAGTAACCTGGGTCTTTGAAATTTTGTTGGTTCATCTGGAGGATGAAGAGTTACAAAGAAAAAAAGATGGGGTTGGGATGTGATTTTAATGGCTATGTCGTGGAGGCTTTGAAATGAAAGAAACAAGCAATCTTTTTAGGGTAATGCCATTAGCATTAAGGATGTTGTCATCAGAGATGTCAAAAACTGTTGGAAGAGTTGGGTTTCATGACACCATATAGGGTGGAGATGGTTCTATGAAATTAAATATATGTTTTGCAGTCTGTATTTTTGTCACTTCATTATCTCATGAAACAAAGTGACAGGTCTTTCCATCCTTGTCTCAAAAAAATTAGTTACAATACTTATCATCCCGTGTATGCCCTTCTTTTGTCCTCATCTCCTGCATGGAAACATCATAACAATAATATTTTAAAATGAAAATTGATTTGTGTGTCCAAGTGAAACTTTCTTCTCATCCATACATCTTTCTAAAGCCAACTGAAATGTTTTATTGCTATTTGATTAAATTAGATATTTGCTAAGTAATGCTTTTATTTGTATGAATGAAAAGATGAGGCACTGACTCTGAGTCAATAACAAGCTTTACATTTGATATTAGGTTATCATGAGGAATTGGGTGAATGGTGATGAAAGACCAAGCATATATGGAATGAGTGCTAGATTTGGCGCCTCTTTGCCAATCCATATTTCCGATGCTCTTAAAGTCCCAGCTGTTCTTGGAAAACCATTCAATTGCTGTGCTGCTTCATCTTCTAAGGTTTATTTCTCTCATCTTTGTTTACGGCTTTCACCATATCCCATCAGATAGTTTTTTGATCTTTTTGTTTACACTAATTTTTAATATACGTTCATGGGGTAACTGATAGTTGGGTAATATCATTAAATAGAATCAAACATTCAAATGAGTCTGGGTCAACATTTATTAGCCCGATCATTTCTCTAATCTATTTATTTCATGGCTGTCTATTCTGGAAGAAACTGAAAAGTGCACTCGTGGGTGATTGAAGCAGTTTTGACTGTAACCATGCGAGTAAAGAGCAGTTCGGAAAACTGGCCTCAGGAAACACATTTTCTTTCATTTTATCTTATTTTGTTCTGCTTATTTTTTGGTAATGCAAATACAAATAACTTTAGGCATGCTACTTAGAATAGTGATAAGTATTATTTTATATTAATCATCATTATATCTACGACAAATGTTTCAATTTTCAACAAGCTGGTACTTTAAACAATCAACAGACTGAGCTTTCTTTTTGTTGAGGGGCTTCTCATGCAGTTTACTTGCTTTAAACAAGTGCTTAAATGCTACTGACCTAATGGTGAACAAGTTGAGTGCTCAACAATTTAACCAAGGGAAAATAGCCAAATTGAAAGTCTATTTAAATTTTGATTTTTAACTCAAATAATTCCCTTTTTCTTGATGGAAAGCTGGAGAAGTTAGAGAGTTCCCCTTAATATATTAATTAAATATTGATAAATATACAAGTGGAAAGGAGAGAAGAGGGAAGGAGAAAGAAGAAAAAAATGAACAAAGAAAAATCAAAAAGCGAGCACTCGAGGCTCTTCCATAGAGCAGCTAATCTCGAGGAGTGTCGGGCGGTCCTTCAAGGAGAGGGGAGAGAGTTTGCAGGAGAAGGTGGTGGCTGTATAAAGCGGCTTCAGAGTGACAAAGATGGATCCACTTTTGGAATGCATGGAGAGCTTTGATGGGAATAGGTGAGCTAGAGGATCTTTTTTGCAGGAAAATTATGAAGTTTCTTTCAATCCAAAATTTATTGACAGACCGCTCTAGCTAGTTGGTCCCAAGCTCTCTTGATGATCGGCTGGACATTTCTTTTTCTCCAATTGAGTCATAGCTCCTTGAAAGTTGTAGACCAACTTTGGAGGATTAGGCTATCTATAATTGGGCGCCAAACTCTCTTAGAGAAGGGGCAATTTAGAAATAGATGATTATTCGCTTCCAAAGATCCTCAGAGAGAACATTCGCTGCTCATTAGCCATCCTTTCTTTGTTCTCAATTTAGAAATAGATGAGTATCCGTTTCCAAAGAAGATCCACAAAAAAAACATTTGCTACTCATTGACCATTCGTTCTTTGCTAGAACATCCACTGTACGCAATCGATTCCTTAAAGCTATAGCCATAAGAAGAATGCCTTGTGTTTCAACAGTATTGGCCTGGGTGCCATTAATTCATCCACACGATATCCCAAGAGTCCTTGGAGACTCTACAACTCTTCGGATTCTGAGGGATGCTTCGTAGGTAATCCCTCTGGCTTATCCACTGGTGATAGCCTTCTTTAAAAAGAAGACCGAAGGTGTCTTCGTTAGGAGGTCTTCTGAGTGAGAGACGCGTCCGAGGGTCACGAAGGGCTCTTCCTCCTCTCTCTCACCGGTGCTGCGGCTTAGGGGCGTGGACATACAGGGGACTCTGATAGCCCTCGACGATCGACGATCCTGCTTCCGCTGCTGCCGATATTGAGGTATGTCCGTCATTATCGGTATGTCCTTTATATTCGGTTCCTTCAAACAGAATTGACATTTTCTGAACTACTTTGTGAAATGACTATATTAGCCCTCCACGGTTAAGAAACTTAAAACAGGAATTGACCAAGAAAGTATCATGATTGGTAAGCTTCCACATTGGAGTATCTATAATTCTTGAGCGTCTTAGGGGCGAAATCAGATCCATAAGGAAGAGGAGGAGGACTGAGTCCTCTTTAGATAGTGGCCTCTAGGGCTTAATGTGCTAGGAGAGAGACCACCAATTCCATTGAGATGCTACCAAGCAATTCCATCTAGATATAGTTTTATAAACTGCTGAACAAAGAGGCCAAGGGAATCAATCCCACCCAAGAATCATCTTAAAATATGATATTTTGTCCATTCTCCACTTTAAAGGATTAGCAACTCCAAAAGGCTTCATGTTTTCTACTAATGTCCCTCCAATAATTGATAAATGCACTAAAGAGTGGTGGATTCTCATTCTCATCTTTCTCCTGGTATAGTAAAGGCTACCAATTTGCTTCCTTTAGGGGCCTTTGGACCATGCAACAATTTCCAAGTCCACTTTGCTAAGAGAGCAGAATCAAGAGACTTGCTGTTTTTGATTCCCAAACCTCTTTTTCTATGATCTTGGAAAACACCATCCCAATTTACTAAGCAACTGAAACTGTTCACTTTTTCCTTTTTATTTCACAAGAATGCTCTTTTTTAATTTATGGTATGCCGAACTGTCTTGAATTGGGTTGTTTAAGGCAAACTAAATTGGAATCGGGACAATATGGCTCATCGGTTCCGTATAAAGGGAGAACTGATCGAACTGACCGTAATGAACCAAACCGAACCATCCTAAATTCTCTAGTTTGGCTTGATTTTGGGATGGTTCATGGCTTGGGGCCTGGCTGGTATGCCATCCATACATTTCGGTATGTCACATACCAATCTGTACCAGTCTGGTACCAAAATGATATTGGTTCTCAGTATGATGAATTTTATCTCAATTTACCAATTCTATGAATAACCCAATTTGGCAGTCTGTATATGGACATGTAATAGAAGAAAGGGAAGAAAACACATCATTAATAAAAGTAATTCTTCATGGATAGAAAGTTACCTTTCCAGAAAGCAAGTCTGGACTCCATTCTGTCAAGAAGAGGCATCTAAGAATGGTTTGGAAGTCTTTTATCAGTTAGTGGAAGCTCCAAGCTCCAAATAAGTGGATGGGAAGGATCTAATTCTAAAATTTAGAAGTTTTGCTAGTGGGAAGCTTCTTATGGAAGTTAACTCTCAAGCCTCCTCTATTTTCAAAGGCAAGGAGTGCTTTTATTGCAATTAAGGATTCTTCTTCTGCCTCAAAAAAAAGAGAAGATCATTAGCAAACTGGAGACCGTTAAGCTTGGATATGCATGGATCCTTTCCAATTTCTGCTCCAAGCTACCAACCTGTTTCAGAAGTCTAGAGAGCACATTTGTAATAAAAATGAATAAAACTGGGGAGATGGGATCATCTTGTATTAGCCCTTGCTTGGAGGGGATCCATTTGTTTGGCTCTCTATTGATAAGAAATGATGCTGTGGCTGATAAGAGCATTGATTGGATCTACTCCATCCATTTGGTTGGAAATCTTTTTGCAGTAAGATCTAGAAAAGGTCCAGTTTACTTTATTAAAAGTCTTCTCAAAGTCAAGTTTATAGAGAGCACATTGAATCTTAAACCTCCTGCAGTAGGCAATTACCTTATGTGCTCTTAAGAAGTTTTCCAAGATGAATCTCCCTTCGATAAAAGCTGACTATGTCTCATCAATTAGAAGAGGCTATTCAAGAAGCTTATAGGGCAGAAATCCCTCATAGTGAGGTCTCTATCCTTCGAAGGAATAAGAGTGACATTTTAATAATTGAACCTCCCAAGATCTAAGATACTGTATGAGAGGACTTGAACATAATAAGGATGTCGTCTTTAATAAGATTCCAGTGCTTTTGATATAAGAGAATAAGAAATTCATCTGGTCTTGAGGCTTTAGATCCCTTGAGGGTGAAGACAACTTGTTTGATCTCCTCTAGAGAAAATTCTACATAGAGATCTCCCAAATTGACTGAGGGCTACCTATGTTGGGCCTGGTGTGGTGCTATCAAGGCCCAGGTGGGCTAACTTGTATTGGGCTGGGTTTGAGTCCAAGGGTTGAGATTAAATCAAGTCACGGGTGTACACGGGCTTGGGGATTAGTTTAATCTCATTGGTTTAGTCCATGGGAGTTTTTTGTTGAGTCTGGGCCTGGCCCACTTCGTGGATGTATTTAAACTCTAGTCTCTAGGGTTTGGATGGAATAGAGAACAGATTCTTTTCTCCCAAAAATTCCCTTCTCTCATCATAGGGCGGCAGCCCTTTCTTTCTCCTCCCCATCTTCCTCTTTTCAAGAAGTAAACCTAACAGGATTAGAAATCCTTAGTTCTAGTTCTTGTTGAACGGGGAATCCCATTGCTATTCATCAAGGTCTAAACCTAACAGGATTAGAATCCTTAGTTCTAGTTCTTGTTCAACAGGGAATCCCATTGCTATTCATCAAGGTCTAAACCCTAACAAGTGGTATCAGAGCCTGGTTCAAGGAGTAATCTGGAGGCCTTCAAGGAGTTGAAATAATTTCAACAGAATCTCGTCAAGGTACTTCTCTATTTTATAAAATTTATTTTTGTGCTATTTTTGAAATTGGCCATGGGGAGTAGCATAAAAATAGAGGTTGAGAAGTTTGATGGGAAGGGAAGTTTCTCCATGTGGAAAGTCCGGGTAGAGGACCTCCTTGTGCAGCAGGGTTTAGATTTGGCTTTGGAGGAAAGGCCAGATGGGATGACAGACAAGCAGTGGATTTCATTGGAGAAGAAGACATGTTCAATGATCAGGGGCTGTCTGGCGGATTCAGTCCTCTATTCAGTGCTGGAGGAGAAGACCCCGAAGGGACTCTGGACGAAGTTGCACACCCTCTATATGGGGAAGAATATGTGCAACAAGTTGATGTTGAAGAAGCGCCTCTACAGCCTTCGGATGTCAGAAGGTGGAGATGTGCTGGGTCACATCCAGATATTCGACCAGATGAGCAATGAACTTCTGAATGTGGGGTCAAGATGGAGGAAGAAGATAAAGCACTTCTGCTTTTATGTTCAATGCCCACGTCTTATGACTCATTGGTCACAACACTGCTCTATGGGAAGGAGACATTAATTTATGAAGATATTGTCTCGGTGCTTCGGACGAATGAGCAGAGGGAGAAGATGACCAAGGAAGCTGTTCCCCAGGAGGGTCTATCAGTTGGGGAAAGGACAGGCAGAGGTAGGGGCAGGGACAGAAGTAAGTCTGGAGGACGATCAAAGTCCAGGAAAGGCAAGAGAGAGCTGAAGTGCTATAAGTGTGGAGAGGTAGGACATTTTAAGAAGAATTGTCCTAAGTGGAAAAATCAGAAGGGAGAAAAAGGAGGATCTGAGTCTGTGAGTACAGTTGCAGATCAGGAGGTGGAGGATGATCTCTTGGTTGTATCAGATGATCACAGGCACAGCACAGAGATGTGGACCTTGGATTCAGCCTGTTCTCATCATTACACTCCCAACCGGTCGTGGTTCAGTACTTACACAGAGGTTGAGGAGGGGAATGTGACTCTTGGAGATAATCACCCTTGCAAGGTGGCAGGTATTGGCACAGTGAGGGTGAGGATGTTTGATGGTATGGTGCGCACTCTTACCAGTGTGAAGCATGTTCCAGAACTCAAGAAGAATCTGGTATCACTGGGGTACTTGGAGCGGACTGGATACAGCTTCAGCAGTCGTGCCAGGAGTGGAGTTCTGAACATCTCCAATGGAGCCATGGTGGTGATGAGAGGGAGGAGGCTGGAAAATAATCTATACAAGATGGAGGGCTCTGTGATGACTGTGAAATCTGAGGTGGCAGCTGTGGAGCAAGATCCCCGGGATGTGTACAGGATGTGGCATTACCGCCTGGGCCACATGGGAGACAAGGGGATGAAAGAACTGAGCAAGAGAGGTCTGCTTCCAGACTTGAGTAGCGGAGATATGGAGATCTGTGAGCCTTGTCAGATGGGAAAGCAGAGGAGAGTACAGTTCTCAGTCAGCACAGCTAGGAGTGCTGAACCCCTGGAGTTAGTACACACAGATGTCTGGGGACCAGCCCCAGTTTCTGCAAGGAATGGGGCCAGATACTTTATGACCCTGATAGATGATTTCTCAAGGAAGCTGTGGATCTACTTTATGAAGGAGAAATCAGAGGTCTTCACCAAGTTCAAAATCTGGAAGGCTGAGGTGGAGAAGGAGCAGGGTAAAAGTGTGAAGTGTCTGAGGTCTGATAATGGCGGGGAATACACCAGCAGGGAGTTCCAGATTTTTTGTGAGGAGTGGGGCATCAGAAGGCACTTCTCGGTGATGGGAACTCCTCAACAGAATGGGGTGGCTGAGAGGATGAACAGAACACTATTGGAAAAGGCAAGATGCTTAAGGCTGCAGGCAGGGCTTCCAAAGATGTTCTGGGTTGACGCAGTAGATGCAGCTAGCTACTTGGTCAATCGGTCACCGCACACCAGGTTAGATGGAGACATTCCAGAGGAGATATGGTCTGGAAGGAAGACAAGCCTAAACCATCTAAGGGTGTTTGGATGCACAGCATATGTGCATGTTGGAGCTGGGGAGCGGAGTAAGTTGGATGCCAGGTCTAAGAAGATGGTGTTCCTAGGCTACCCGCGAGGAGTCAAGGGGTATCGGCTATGGGACCCCTTGGAGAAGAAGGTTGTCATCAGCAGAGATGTAACCTTTGATGAGAGCTCAATCCTCCAGAACAGAAGTGGCATGGATGCACAGCAGGGACTACAGGAGGTAGAACACGGTAACACTAGTCAGACAACCTCCTATACAGTTGTGCCATTTGCTAGTGGACCAGGAGGATTTGAGATTCAGGTGGAGAGGACTGACAGAGGGGGTAGAAGCCAGGGAGTTCAGCAGGATGCAGCTGGACAGGGGACTGATACTGGGATCGCACAGCAAAGGCCCAGGAGGAACGTGCGACCACCAGTTCGATACGGCTTTGAGGATTCGTTGTCATATGCCCTGGTGACAGCGAATGGAGACCCTTTCACCTATGAGGAGGCTATGGAAAGTCAGGATAGAGATAGGTGGATCCATGCTATGGCAGAGGAAATGCAGTCTCTTCACAGCAATAATACGTGGCAGGTGGTCCAGCTGCCACAAGGAAAGAAACCCATTGGTTGTAAATGGGTTTATCAGCGCAAGGAAGGAGCTTCAGAACAAGAGGGTATCAGGTATAAGGCAAGACTAGTGGCCAAAGGATACTCTCAGAAAGAAGGCATCGATTATGGTGAGATATTTTCTCCAGTTGTCAGGCACACTTCCATCAGACTATTATTGAGTATTGTAGCAGCTCAGGACTTGGAGCTGGAGCAGATGGATGTGAAGACAGCATTCCTCCATGGTCATTTGGAGGAGAGCATCTACATGGAGCAGCCACCAGGGTTTAGAGAACCAAGATCAGATGGGAAAGTCTGTTTGCTGAAGAAATCTCTGTATGGGCTGAAGCAGTCGCCGAGGCAGTGGTACAAGAGATTTGACACTTATGTTAGGAGCATTGGACTTTCCAGGTGTGAGTATGATTCTTGTGTGTATGTTAAATCTCTGGATGATGGGTCTAGGATGTACTTACTCTTGTATGTAGATGACATGCTGATAGCATGCAAGAGTGAGAAGGCTGTACAGGAACTGAAGATAGCTTTGTCTCGGGAGTTTGAGATGAAGGATCTGGGGCCAGCCAGGAAGATCCTAGGGATGGAAATCATCAGAGATAGATCCAAAGGTGTGCTGCATCTGAGTCAGGGTGGCTACATTAAAAAGATTCTGGAGCGATATGGGATGAAGGATGCCAAACCGACAGCACTACCTTTGGCAGCACATTTTTCCTTATCGAAGACCATGTCACCACAGACTGAGGTGGAGGCTCAGGAGATGGAGAAGGTACCATATGCTTCTGGTGTTGGGAGCCTTATGTATGCCATGGTATGTTGTAGGCCAGACATAGCCCATGCAGTGAGCCAGGTGAGCAGGTTCATGGCGCAGCCTGGTAGGGAGCACTGGCGAGCACTGAAGGGAATCTTCAGGTACTTGGTAGGTACAGTTGGGGTTGGTATTTGCTATGGACAGCAAGAAGATGCTGAGAGATCCAACTTATCCAAGGAGGCTCGTGGGCAGTTATATGGGTATGTGGATGCAGACTTTGGTGGAGATGTGGACACTAGGAGATCCACAACAGGCTTTGTGTTCAGCCTGTTTGGTGGTCCAGTATCGTGGAGATCATGTCTGCAGCCCATCACAGCCTTATCTACCACGGAGGCAGAATACATAGGTATCACAGAGGCAGCAAAGGAAGCTCTTTGGCTGAAGGGCTTGATGCTGGAGATGGGACTTGATCAGAAGGTTGTCCAGGTGCATAGTGACAGCCAGAGTGCTCTGATGCTTGCGCAGAATGCAGTCTATCATGCCAGGACGAAGCACATTGACCTCAGATACCACAGGATCAGAGAGCTGGTGGAAGATGGTGAGGTGGAGCTGGTGAAGGTATACACCAAAGAAAATCCAGCAGATGCACTGACTAAGGTTCTTCCACGGACAGTTTTCAAAAGTGTATTTCGTTGTTAAAGCTGATGGACACAGTGGACGTGCTGAGGCCTTGAAAGCACCAAGGTGGAGATTGTTGGGCCTGGTGTGGTGCTATCAAGGCCCAGGTGGGCTAACTTGTATTGGGCTGGGTTTGAGTCCAAGGGTTGAGATTAAATCAAGTCACGGGTGTACACGGGCTTGGGGATTAGTTTAATCTCATTGGTTTAGTCCATGGGAGTTTTTTGTTGAGTCTGGGCCTGGCCCACTTCGTGGATGTATTTAAACTCTAGTCTCTAGGGTTTGGATGGAATAGAGAACAGATTCTTTTCTCCCAAAAATTCCCTTCTCTCATCATAGGGCGGCAGCCCTTTCTTTCTCCTCCCCATCTTCCTCCTTTTCAAGAAGTAAACCTAACAGGATTAGAAATCCTTAGTTCTAGTTCTTGTTGAACGGGGAATCCCATTGCTATTCATCAAGGTCTAAACCTAACAGGATTAGAAATCCTTAGTTCTAGTTCTGAATCCCATTGGGCTACCTATATATTTGCTCTGAGTTGATACCTATGATGGGGAGTAAGAGGAAGCAAAGATGGATGGGAAGAAAGAGTGCAGGGCCTTTAAGATATCTTCCTAATTAGTTAGTTCTGAGCTATCAATAAAAATGGATGCAATGAGGTTTCTTTGCTTTCTACCGCTGGCTACCTTGTGAAAGAAGGCAGTGTTGAAGTCTCCTTCCTTTAGCCAAATGATATGAGACTTCTGGTTCCGATATAACTCTATTTTCTTGCAGATATCTTCTAATGATTGATGAAGGATCCTCTTAGTGGAGTGTTCTAAAGGGGATAAATTAATACCTTCCTCTTTTTTATTCAGAATATAAATATTATGAATTTTTTTTCCCCTTCCTCTTTATTGGTTGCTCTCTTAGTAGCAGCCCAACTCTTGAGGATCGCTCTCAAAGATTTCAAATTGGCCACCAATTTGGCCATCGGATTGGAGCTTCCACTGATAGGTTACCAAATAAAAGCTACCACATTGCTTAAGTCTGGCTTCTTTATCCACAAACTCTCAAATATGAAGATTTTGTTTATCTGAAAAGTAAGGTCACACTCCAGGCCAATAGGACAGTGATCGAATGCAGTGTTTGCCAGTATGCATTTTGGATAGAAGCAGGAAAAACTTTTTCCATTTTGTAGAAACCAAGAATCTATCCAATCGGACAAGAGTGGCCTTCTCTCTTTGGTTACTCAATGTGAAACTTCTCCCTTTTACCTGTAAGTTTATCAAGTTGGATCTAAGATAAAATCTTGAAGGGCCAAGTTTTTATGAGAGAATGAGGGTTTCCTTCATGCTCACACTGATTCTTACTAATATTAAAGTCACCCCAATCAATCAAGGTCCTAAAAGACTAATATGAGATCCTTTAATTCTTGGAAGAAACTAGGTTGAAGGCTATGGTTGTTTGGACCATAAAAATAGAGATGTAGAGTACTTTATTGATTTTCTTACAATGGAGCTTCATCGACAGTGAGTATGTCCTCAAGCAAGAGCTCATCAAAGTGAAGTGAAATGGGTTCCAACCAATCAACAATCCACCAAATAACCCAATTGCATCCAGTTGCTTCAATAAGTAATTTTGTGTTGGATCTGTGTGGTGCTCCCAAGGCCTAGGAAAACATGAGAAGGCCAAGGTCCATACTTCATGAGGCATCATGGAGGGTTTTAGAGTTGTTTTGGGCGCTAGGTTATTTCAAGGCTCATATTGGGTATAGACTTTGAGGGGGCTAACTTGTATTGAACTAGGTGTAAGTCCAAAGGTTTTGAGATTGAGTCAAGTCATGAGTGTACATGAGCTTGGGTGAACTTAAACTCATCGGGTTAGCCGTAGAAGTTTTTTTGAGTCAGGATCAAACCAGTTTGGCATCTATTTAAACCCTAGACCCTAGGGTTTGTGTAAGAAATGCAATAAATTCTTCTCTAAGAAAAACTATTTCTCTCTCTTTCCTCACCCTAGCCGCCGCCCATTCTCTCTCTAAGGGCATGAGAAATCCTAGAGCGCCGCCTCTCTCTTCTTCCATGCGCAACTATCTCTAGGTCATTTTCTCTCTCTAGAATGTAAAGGTGGCTCCCTCTCTCTCTTCTATGCGTCTCAAGCTTTCTTTCTTTTCTAGTGTCATTTTCTCTCTAAGCCTAATGGGGCATCATTTTCTTTAGCATCACTTTCTCTCTCCTTCATGTTTTTCTCTCTAATTTGGCATTCTCTCTCCTATCTGCATGCCTTTTCTCTCTCTAGAGGCTAGAAGGCATGAGATTTTATGGGATGCCACTTTCTCTCTCCTAAGCATCCGTTTCTCTCTCTAGGTTTCCATCTTTTCGCTCTTTAGGCATCCCATCTTGTGATGCCATTTTTTTCTCTCTTGCATGGGACCAGGTGGTAGCCTTTTCTCTTTCTTGGGCACTATTTTTTGGCCCAGATTTTGGGATTTTTTGCAATAGTTGGTCCAACATCAACGGATTTTTTCTCAACAATTGGTATTAGAGCTCGGGTTCACGAGCAGGAAGGAGAGCAGATTAGGGATTGAAGATCTTCAATGGGCTAAAAAAATTCAGCAAGGCTCCATTAAGGTATTTCTCGATTTCCTAGAATATTTGCTGTATTTTTATGTTAGATCTAGCCATGGGTAGCAGCATCAAGGTGGATTTTGAGAAATTTGATGGGAAGAGGAGCTTTTCTATGTGAAAAGTTTGGGTGGAGGATCTTCTGATGCAACACGAGTTGGATCTGGCATTGGAAGAATGCCTAAATGGGATGTCAGACAGGCAATGGACATCTTTGAGAAATGGGCGTGTTCAGCGATTAGAGGGTGCTTGGTTGATTTGGCCCTCTATTCAGTATTGAAGGAAAAGACCCCTAAAGAACTCTGGTTGAACTTGCATACTCTCTACATGGGGAAAAATATATGCGACAAGCTGATGCTGAAGAAGCGCCTTACAGCCTTTGTATGGCAAAAGGTGGAGACGTGGTGGCCCACATTCAGGTATTCGACTAGATCAGCAATGAGTTGTTGAATGTTAGGGTGAAGATGGAGGAGAAAGACAAGTCTTTGCTGCTATTGTGTTCGCTGCCCTCTTCTTATGATCCATTGGTCACGACGTTGCTCTACGAAAACGAGACACTCTATTATGAGGACATAGTCTCAATGCTACGCATGAATGAGCAGAGAGAAAGGATGATTAAGGAAGGAGTTTCACAGGAAGGTTTTCTGTGGGGGAAGGATTAGAAGAGGTAGGTCCAGAAGTAAGCAAAGGAGATGGTCAAAGTCTAGGTTGGACATTTAAGAGGGATTGTCCAAACTGAAAAAGTTAGAAGGAAGGAAAGAGAGGTTCTGAATCATTAAGTACAATTGCTGATCAGGAGGTGGAGGATAATCTTTTGGTGGTATCAGATGGTCACAGGCATAGCATAGAGGTTTGGACCCTTGACTCAGCCTGTTTGCATCATTACATACCAAATCGGTCTTGGTTCAACACATACACTGAGATCAATAAGGGAAGTTTGACTCTTGGAGATGATCACCCTTGTAAGGTGGTTGGGATTGATATGGTGAGGTTGAGGATGTTTGATGGGATAGTGCAGACTCTTATCAGTATGAAGCATATCCCAGAGCTCAAGAAGAATCTAGTATTACTGGGGTATCTGGAGCGGAGTGATTACAGCTTCAGCAGTCATGTCAGGAGTGAAGTTCTAAACATCTCTAATGGAGCAATGGTGGTGATGAAAGGAAGAATGCTGGAGAATAATCTCTACAAGATGGAGGGCTTTGTGGTGACCTAGAGATTTGAGGCAGCAGCTATGGCATAGGATCCTCGAAATGTATACAGGATGTGACACTCCACCTAGGTCACATGGGAGACGGGGTTGAAGGAAATGAGCAAGAGGTGGCTGATTCTAGATGTGAGTGGTAGTGATATGGAAATCTGTAAGCCATGTCAGATGAAAAAGCAGAAGAGAGTTCAGTTCACAGTCAGCATAGCCAAAAGTGCAGCACCCCTGAAACTGATACACATAGTTGTATGGGGACCAACCCCAGTTTCAGCAAGAAATGGGGTGAATACTTCTTGACCCTGATTGATAATTTCTTAAGGAAGGTTTGGGTCTACTTCATGAGGGAGAAATCAAAAGTCTTTACGAGATTCAAAGTTTGGAAGGCTGAGGTGGAGAAGGAACATGATAGGAATATGAAGTGCCTGAGGTCAGATAATGGCGGGGAGTATACTAGCAAGGAGTTCACAGCTTTTGTGAGGAGTGGGGCATCAAAAGGCACTTTTTAATGAAGGAAACTCCTTAACAGAATGGGGTGGCCGAGAGAATGAACGAAACACTTTGGAAAAGGCAATGTGCATGAGGTTACAGGCAGAGCTTCTTGAGGTGTTTTGGGTGATGTAATGGATGCAGTTAGTTACTTGGTCAATCAGTCGCTGCACATCAAGTTGGATAGGGGTATTCTAGAGGAGATATGGTTTGGAAGGAAGGCAAGCCTGAACCACCTGAAGGGATGCATGGCATTTGTGCATGTTGGTGTTAGGGAACAGAGCAAATTGGATGCCAGGTCAAAGAAGATGGTGTTATTGGGCTATCCGAATGGTTTCAAAGGATATCAGCTGTGGGACTCCTTGGAGAAAAGGTCGTCATCAGTAGGATGTAATTTTTGATGAAAACTTAATCCTCTAGAGGTGAGATGGCATAAAAGCATAGCAGAAGTAGTAGAAGGTACAATAAGGCAACACTGGGCATATGACCTCCTATATAGTAGTGCTGCTTGCAAGTGGATAGAGGGGATTTAAGATTCAGGTGGAGCACTCTCCTAGGGTGTCTCCACAAGTGGAGAGGACTGATATGAGAGGCAAAGCCAGAAAGTTCAGCAGGAGGCAATTGGATGAAGGACTGATATTGGGATCGTATTGCACAAGCCCAAAAGGAACATGCGACCACTAGATCGATATGGCTTTGAAGATTCGATGTCATATGCTCTGGTGACAGTGAATGAAGATCCTTACACCTATGAGAAGGTCGTGAAGAGCTAGGACAGAGATAGGTGGATCTAAGCGATGGACACGATGGAGGTGCTGAAGCCTTGAAGTACTACGGTGGAGATTGTTGGACTTGGTGTGGTGCTCCCAAGGCTCAGAAAAACATGGGAAGGCCAAGGTTCACACTTCATGAGGCGTCATAGAGGGTTCTAGAGTTGTTTTGGGCTTTAGGTTATTTCAAGGCCCATATTGGGTTATGGGCTTTGATGGGGTTAACTTGCATTAGGCTGGGTGTGAGTCAAGATTTTGAGATTGAGTCAAGTCATGGGTGTACATAAGCTTGGGGTGAACTTAATCTCATTGGGTTAGCCGTGAGAGTTTTTTTTGAGTCAGGATTAAGCCAGCTTAGTCATATATTTAAACCCTAAACCCTAGGATTTATGTAAGAAATGCAATAGATTCTTTTCTCTAAAAAAAAAAACTCTTTTCCCTCACCCTAGCCGCCACCCATTCTCTCTCTAGAGCGTGAGAAACCCTAGAGCGCCGCCTCTCATTTTCCCCATGCACGGCTCTCTCTAGGTCATTTTCTCTATCTAGAACATTTTTCTCTCTCTAGAACATGAAGGTGGCTCCCTCTTTCTTGCTTGCGCCTCAAACTTTCTCTCTTTTTTACCATCATTTTCTCTTTAGACCCAATGGGGCATCATTTTCTCTCTAGTGCCACTTTCTCTCTCCATATTTCTATCTCTAGTTTGGCATTCTCTCTCCCATCTGCACACCTTTTTCTCTCTCTAAGAGGTTAGGAGGCATGAGATTTTATGGGATGCCACTTTCTCTCTCTCCTAAGCGTCCTTATATCTAGATTTTCATCTTTTCTCTCTCTAGGCATTCCTTCTTGTGATGCTATTTTTCTTGCTCTTGTGTGGGTCAGTTTCTGTCCTTTTTCTCTTTTGGATGATATTTTTTGGTTCAGAATTGGGGATTTTTCGCTACAGTTGGTCCCGACATCAATGGTTTTGCATAACAATTGGTATCAGAGCAGATTTGTCGATGCAACATTTTGTTCCCTCAGGGATCTAAGAAATGCATAGAAATGATATTGCATTTAGTACTCAATATGAACTCTCTAATGGCATGCCTTTGAACTCAGGAAATTCAACCTCATTCATGGTCACAAGCGCTATCATTCGGCAACCTAAGATATTGGCCAAAAGAAGCAAATCACACGGAGTGCATATACTGCAACTACTTGAACATTCCACTGACTTCAAGAAAACATGGGCATACTGATAAGTCACAAGCAAGGGGAAGTCGAGCTTGCCACATACTGATGCTAGATAACAACAACGATATACTAATTGACTGACTAAGCCATAGAGATTTTAAAATCACATGGCAAACCTGAATTCTGAAGCATAATTGGCACATGAGAAGAAACAAACATAAAGGTGCTACCAGAAGCAAGTGATTCCCTCCTTAGGAAAATCATTGGATGACTTGAGCCACCTCCTCACTCTCTAGTTGAGTGAGCAACTTAGCCACCTCTAACGCTACTTTATTAGAGACTTCAAACCCATAGTCCTTGCCTTAATGAAGTAGGTGATCTATAGGCATCGAGTGCAGAGGCAAGGCCATATCATCCATAATCCTTCTCCTCTTATACGGGATTAGTTTGGCAGTAGCAGCTTGCATTGAGCCCGCTGCTTTGGGCCTATGGCATCTTCCTTGCGGTGAGCCAAGGGTAGAAAAAGAAGAGTTTTGTTGCAAGTCTTCCTTCTCCTTGCTGCTACATATATCTGGGCCATCCACCCTCGAAAGGGGAGAGGCCTTAATTCCTCCAATGGAAACGACTAAAGGGGAGAGACCCTTTTGCTTGGATTGTTGAGGATCATGTAATATCCCAAAAATAATTTATATTGGATGAGAAAGAAATATGCTATGTGCTTATAACTTAAGTTCACCTATGACCAATTAACTTTCACTCGAGTTTTTAGGCCACATGGTTTCAGCCCGCTAACAGGTTAATTAGACCAGCAGATAGGCTTGGGGTGTTACGAATGGTATTAGAGTTGATATGAGTGTGCGAAAGTCGGTGGGCACAAGAAAAGGACTACCTATAGAACGGTGGTAGAGTTTCGTCATGGCGTGGAGCCACCCTTATAGCACCAGTGATCTGGCTTCAGAGGTAGATTTTAGCTAGCTTGTGGCGTGCAATGAGGATATCGTATTATAAGGATGGGAGATTGTAATGCCTAAAAATAGTTTCACATCGGATGGGAAATAAATATATTATATATATAACTCAAGTTCATCTGTTACCAATTAACTTCTATTCGAATTCGAGTTTTTGGATTACATTTTTGGTCTGCTAATGGGTTAATTGGACTAGGAGGTGGGCTTGGGGCGTTATGCTGAGCAGGATTCAAAGTAGAGGGGCTGTATAGTAGCAGAGGATCAAGAGAATTGCGTATCATGCCAAACTAGAGGAGCAAAGGCTTAGGTTGAGATTGCTCCAGGATGGTGGCTTCATATGCGTTCCAGCTGGGAAGTCAGAGTTCCAATTCAGGAGTGCTGAATTCATTTGGCTGCCACCTTCCAATGCGGATAAGATAAGAGTCCACATCAAGAATAGCTAGCAACAGGTCTTTGCAGAAAGATGGCTTCTAGGTAAGTAGGCGAACCTGAGTCTGGATCAAGGCGTCCAGGTCCAACATCGAATCCAAAGGAAGAGGTGCTTGATTCAAATTTGAAACCTTCCCGAAGTTTAGGCCTTCATGAACTATTTGAGGAGGCAGCTCCTTTCCTTCCTTAAAAGTTGCCTCTGAGGATGCCCATTGCCCAGAAGAGAAGGATTCATCATTATTTCTAGGAGATTTGGAGGCCTCGACTGGAGAGAAGGATATGAGGTCTTGTACGGCTTCACCAATATTGCCAGATGTTTCCATAGGCGAAGGAAATGGATTTGGGTTCGGAAGTAGGAGGAGTGGAACGTTGATGTCCTTTGGATCAGACTCAGGAGGATCTCTCGGTTCAGCTAAGCTAGTTTCCTCAGCTGTCAGTGGAACCGCTTGCCGATGGAGCCCTCCCCTGTTTTGGACTGCCGATGATAACACCCTAGGAAGATGATTCCAAAACTAAGGTGATCAGTGGATGTTGCTTTTAGGACTTTAGTGGCACCTTTTGAGAAATCAAAGTTTTTGGGTTCTGAGAGGAGTACGGTTGCAAGTCTGAAACTTAAAGGAATGGACGGAAGGGCACCACCAGGAGTGCAGCTTGCAACTTAATTTGACTCAGCGTAGGAAAACTTACTAGGTCTAGACATAGCAAGGATTAACAATTAATTCTTAGTTAAGCCAACATCAACCAATATAGTGTGACAACAGTGGCATATGCACAAATCGAAAGGGATTGAAACACATAAGCACAAATAGCATTTTTGGAAGGATACCTACAAATATTTATAGGGTATACATGCAAAACGAGACCTAGGAACATTCAATTCAATTAATTGAAACTAAATAGAATTGCTTTTGTAATTTTCTAGCTGCTTTTCTTTTATTTCCCCTTTGTTCTTTTTGAGCACACTGCTTTTGTTACAGTTAACAAATTCTATTGCCGTGGCCATGCGTGGGGATTGTAACTTTGCTGACAAGGCAAAAATTGCACAGTCAGCCGGTGCAGCTGGCTTATTGGTGATAAATGATAATGAAGGTAGCTCCTATATTCATACGTTGTTATTCAATTAGAAAAGAACAAATGGTTTTTTTTTACGGTATATGGGCTAGCAAATATGGGTAATTGCATACTAACCTTTTAAAAATCAGTATCTTATGTACCCCTCCTCATTTTGCAGTGTTACTTCTCTTAAACTGTTGGCTGCCAGATTCAATAAGTAAACCTTTTTAATGTGAAATTATTTTTAAGTTAGTCTTATTGTCCTTTTGCACTAGTACTCCTATTTTCTTATAAACTTAGTTTGTATTGAAAAAAAAATTATTTGTGCATAAGATTTTTAGGAGTACTGATGCAAGAGTAAAATAGTCACTTATACATCTAAAGGGCTACTTATTAGTGCCAGTAGCTAAAAATGTTTCGGGATGTGCAGCTTTGCAAAACTAGGTTGATATTATAGTTAGACATACAGATAATGAATTTTGAGGGGTAAATATGCAATAGGCTATACTTGAAATGGTACATGTGCTAGAAACCTTTTTTTTCAATGAACATGTGTAGAGTTCATCCATGCTTTATCTGTCTTTTGACATTGCTACATATTGCATTCTAGAACTCGAGAAGATGGGGTGCCCTGAAAATGCTACTTCCCTTGACATTACAATTCCTGTTGTACTCATGTCAAAGTCAGATGGAAAGAATATTAAAAAATCCTTGGATAATGGAGGAAGAGGTTTGTTATTTTATGCATTAGTGAATCACATTGGTATTCAGTTAATTTGATGTCATGGATTAAAGGTGTTGTGTATCTTCACTGCCATTTCAGGCATACCATGATATGCTGTGCTCTGACTTGGTAAACACTCAGACATGCATGTGTTTATGTTCATATATATGTATATGTTTATTAAAATATTCAGTATAGGCACATTAATTTTTAAAATAGACAAATTTAACTGTTTTGTATCACTCTAAGAAAAAGCTATTAACTACTATTTAGAAATCTAAATTTGTAAATCATCTTAAATATCTATTTTGATTTCTGTTTAACATGTGCATTGTGAAGCTTCAAGTAATTTATTGCAGAGATAAGACACAAATTAATTGCTTTTATAACAATTTTAGAGGTCTGTTATTATGTCATAGGTATATGCAGTATGTCTATTTAATGACTGTTAATAGCCACTATATAAGGCAGCAATATACTATTAAACCTTGATGTAAAATAATGTCAGTTGACAAAATATGCTTAAGTTCACAATGAGAACTATTGATGAATATATTGTTATATTACACATTGACATCGAATTATGAGTGCCTAAATATGGTTAGGCTTATGGGAACCTTATTTACTATGGTTTCAGTGATTTCTGCTATTTTATTCATGTTACAGGAGCAACAGTTTTGTTGACATGTCCAATATGTAGTTTAGGTTGCTAATAAATCCTTATAAAAAAAGAAAAATTAAAAAAAAGAAAACCTGGAAGAACTTTAAATTGTTCCAAACCGAAATGAGGTTATTGAAGATGGTTGGGTATTGTTTAAAATGGTAAAGCAGTGTACAAGCTTGTATTTCCATGTGTTCACATGTATCGATGAATACCATTTTAATATAAGGATACAAGTTGCCTTTGATATTATATGGCTACACAGACATATATCATCCTAATAGTTAGTTGACATGGTATTTATGATAGATATGGTATGGTATGAGCAAGAACCTTTTATCCTTATTAAGTAGATTGCTTTAGATATTCATCAACTTAACAATAATATAAGCTCTATTGCTTTTAGGCCATAATTATTCTATAATTTACATCGACTGCAAGTCAAGCATTTTAAACAGTTTGGTTTAATTTTGTCTTCTTTTCTATTCTTTTAAAGGGAAACAACAAAGGTGAGGCCTGACTACATGCAATCGCCGACCTTGAGGCTAGGGTTACGAAGACTTTATTCCTTGTTGCTTAGGTTTTGGGATCAGGATAGTCAATAAGAAAACTTGAAATTTAGGGCAATGATTGTTCAAGAAAATGTCTAGTCAGGGTATCCTGCATGTGGGAAGATGAACTAAATCACAATCTAGTGCTCTCTTAGATGATCAAATACAAATTTATAATCAGATTAGATAAAATAAAGCATATAGAAATTTGTAGACAACAATATGATCTGTTCAAAGCCAAAAGAAGTAGCGGCAAACAACAAATTTTGTGAAAGAAACAAGAAGATTGAGAGAAAAGAAGAATAAGTAGCATAAAATAGAGGGGAGAGGAGAAGAGGGGAAGAAAGGGGGGAGGAAAAAGGAGGGCTGAACCTAGCCTCAAAATTTCAGTTTCATTCATTATAAAGAAACAAACATACAAGTCTTTTGCTTGACCTGCTTTTTAAAGCCTCAAACTTGATTCACAAGTTAACACACTTTTGTCCTTCTAGGGCTCTTTTTTTTTTGGTTGAAATCCTTTTGAGGCTCTTTAATAATAACAAGAATAATAAAGCCTTAATTCCAAACAAGTTAGGATTGGCTACATAAATCAACTCTACTTGGTTATAATGTTTTATATATAGCTGGTCTTAAATTCAAATAAAGGAGGAGGGTTGCGGTAGGTTGATGGCTAGTGTAAAACTATAGTCTCACTTTATGAATATGAATCTAATAAAGAAAGAGAAATAAATCCCTTAAAAATTTTTGAAAACAATTAGTTACTAAGAGCTCAAGGGCACTGTAGCATGATTATTCATGCTTTGTGGGCATAAACAGTAACCAACCCTTTATTTACCATTTACCTAAATCAACTCATTTTGGACCTCCCAAAATTATGGACCTAAGGATCTTATGATAGGACCTTGTTTGGCTATTATTTGATTTCAAAAGAACCCTAATTTTTTCAACCTAAAACCTACAAGTAAAGAACTCTAAATCAATAAATTCAGGCCATTGAATGTGTTGCAGTTCAGTCATATACCATCCACATCCGTTGTGAGGATCTTGTCTCCAAGATCTTTTCTAGAGGCTTGATCCTCCAATTAGTCTTTTTGATTGGATTGAGGGCCACATGAAGTTATCCTTACAAGGAAAAAGCATGGAAGATCTGTTTGATGGTGATCTTTGAGGAATCCAACAAATCAATAAGGAAAGGATTTTTACATGGCTTGATCTTGATCATCGACTTTAGATTGGTGACTGGATCTTCATCATTGGCTTTAGATTAGTGACTTGATCTTGCCATATATTCTCATCATATGGATCTTTATTATTTTGATCTTTTGCCCTTGAGGTCTAGGACATTAACTTCAAATTCTCAACTAATGATTTCTTGATGGTAATACCGCTGCATGGACAACAGACTCTTCCAATGATAGGGCATCGATTGTTGGCTCTTCACACATTGCTTCTTTCAATTCTTTGGCTTTCATCTTAAGATTATTGATCTGTAGTTTGACCCCAGGGAGCTTTTTAATGCCTAAAGCCACTACAATTGCTTTCAGCGTAGCCTGCATTGACATCACATCATTTTTGATAGATACCAACATATTGTCTATTGGCAAAAGATCTTACCTGACATGCTTATAAAGATCACAATTCTGAAACTCAAGTTCTAATTCCTAATTATGACAAAGGGGAAAGAAATAAGAATTAAATAGAACGAAGATCAAGAAAGAAAAAAGATAAAGTAGGATCCTTTCAGCTCTAATACCAAATTTGATGTAGGACAGCAAGGAGTTATGTCTAACAACATGCAATGGTGGACATTGAAGCAGGGAATTAGGGTTTTGAAGGACTTCATTATCTGCTGTCTAGGTTCTAAGATTAGGATAATCAATAAGAATGCTTGAAATTTAGATCAATGTCTATTTAAAAAAATATTTATTTAGCATGCCCTATATGTAGAAGATGAACCAAATCACAGTTTACAGTTCTTTTTGACAATCAAATACATTGCTCAGATGATGCAACCCAAGAGGAGGGTGAATTGGGTTCTTTAAAAAATTATTTGAGCAAGTACGTGCGTTTAACAAAAATCAGAGTTTAATTGCAAGTGAAGTGAAGTGCAGTGAAGATAGTAGAGACCAAGCAAACAATCACAAACACAGAGTTTATAGTGGTTCGGTGCCAAACTCAACACAGCACACCATGTCAGATAGCTCCTTAAATGAGCATATATTCAAAAATGAATACTTTACAATTTTGAAGAACACTTTATAAAGGGGCTTCTTCCTTTGAGTAAGCTTGAACAATAAATGAAGCCTTTGATGACTTGCAGGGAGCTTTGAATGCTCTTCAAGGGTTGTTGGAACCTTCACGCACACCAACGGATGGAGAAATGAATGCACTTAAGGTGGCTCACAAATATTCAATGTAGTCTCCTTTTCCAACATAGATTTTCTCACAAAATTTTCTTCACAATATCATCACTATTTTTCACTGTTTCTTCCCACAATCAAATCACTGTTTGGGGATGTATTTATACACTCTATCCAAAATATAGCCGTTTACACCCGTTGTGAGATGGAGTGAAAATAGAATGCATTGAAATGTTGAAAAATAATTGTTACAGAAAATTTTCAAGCAAACTTGTCGCCTATATAGGTGCCTAGTATTAAATTGCTTTTGTTTAGCCATAGAAGGCGCCTTGCAAGGTGCCTAATTCCCTTTGGCATTATGTCTTGCCCCAGAAGACGCCTTATAAGGCGCCCAGTTCCCTTCCAAAAAAATTCTTGCAAAGAAAAGAGGAAAAACGGGCAAATGACAGAAGATTTCTTCCAGTTAGGCGCCCATATAGGCGCCTTGTTTTGGATCAACAAGGATTAGGCGCCTGTATGGGCGCCTAGCTTTGCCATCAAAATGGTTAGGCGCCTCAATGGATGCCTTGTTTCCCACCTACCCGAGTTAGGTGCCTATATAGGCACCTTGTCTTGGGACTAGGCACCTATATAGGCACCTTGTTCCAAGAACAAGTAGGAACATCGGGCTATGGCTTGAATGGAGTTCAGGGAATTTACATGAATGCCATAGGTGACTCTCTGGTCACCTAGTTTGCACAAAGTCACTGTAAAAACACTAAGTCCAGGTGCTAGGCGTGGTTCATTGCAAATCCAAGGGAAAATGGTGTTTTGGAAAACAAGTTTCACATGAAAAATCATCCAAAGACAGTTCTATTCATTTGAAAAATTGGATGCACTTTTGAAACATAAATTCATTTGAAAAAATTGAAAGTTAAGTCCTTTGTAAAACTCATGCTTCATATGAATCATAAATTTATTTGAACTTTTTGAAATCATTTGGACTTGGAAAACACATCCACATTAGTTTCACTTTACCTTTGTGTTACCTTTCTTTTGACTTGAAGACTACCTTGATTTGAAGTAACACCTTCTTCGATGATGATTCCCTGAAATCATTTTATCTCAACAACAAAATCATTAGTACCATACTTAATTGTTTTGTATTCATCAAATTAATGAGGTCAACAAAATATAAATTTATAATCAAATTAGATCAAATAATGTATATATAATTCTATAAATGATGATATGATCTATTCAAAGCCTAAAAGGAGGGTAAAAAACATATTTGTGAATCAAGAAGCAAAAGATTGAGAAAGAAGAGAGGAATAAGTAGCAAAATAGAGAGGAGGAGAGGGGAAGACGGAGGGAGTAAACAAGAGGGCCGAACCTGGCCTAAGATATTCAATTGCATTCATAATAAAAAGGCCAGAAAGAAAAAAACCCCATTCATAAAGTGGGCATGACCACTTTATAGAGACTCTGAAACTTGACCCGTAAGTTGACAAATTTTAATCCTTCTAGTGCTCTTTACAAAGATAGAAACAAATCCTTAAAAGTTTCCAAAATAAACTTAGCTATTGACTCTTAACAACCTATGACTACTGCAGCATCACTATTCATGCTACAGTGACATGAATGGTAGATGACCCCTTACCTAAATTGGCTCCTTTTGAACTTCTTAAAATTATGGACTTAAAGATCTTCCAATGTGACCTTGATTGGCTATCATTAGAATTTAAAGAATCCTAATGGTTTCAACCTGATAATTAAATAACTTTAAATCAGTCAAATTCAGGCTATTGAATATGCTGTATTTAGGAATTTTGGTGGTTTAAAGTATCCTAATGGTTTCAATCTAATAATTAAAGAAATTTAAATCGGTCAAATTCAGGCTATTGAATATGCTTTATTTTGGAATTTTGGTGGTTTAAGGTTAAGCTACTCAATTTTAGTTTTGGCTGTGCCAAAGAGTTTCAGTTTCAGCAGTTTTGACTATTTCAGTCCCTAATTTATAAAAAAAATTGAATCAACAACTCAACTCAACTATGCTTTAATCCCAAACTAGTTTAGGTTGGCTGCATAAATCTTTTTCCTTCATTTTTCTTGATTGAAGGCCATACTTTTCTCTTTTTAAGTTTATCAAATCATTCTTTATACTGGTATATCTTCCGGCCTACATTGTATATGTCCAAACTTTTTAAGTCATCCTTCTCTTAAATTTGTTGTTATTAGGAAGTGAATGCCAAGAAACATAAGCTGAAATGAGGTTCCAATATGTGTGTGTGTGTGTGTTTTTTTTTTTTTTTCTGATTAAAAAGATTACAATGTGGCTTAGGCTCAAATTTCAAATAGGTGGGCTTTCCATTTATTATACTTGAGGCCTGGGGGTTCTCTTAACTAGGCACATTTTACATTCTCAGTTGGAGTAACTTTCAGCTCATTGCTTGGCCATATCCTCTTCAAATTTTTTTTTTTTTTTTTGATATCCATTTGCTAGTATCCTGACGAATTGTTAAGATTGTCCCTTTTCCATTTATTCAATCATTTAATTAGTTTGATTACTTTGGCTTTTGCTTCAAACTTGATTTCTACAAACATCCTATACACTCTGATTCTGTTTTGATGTCATGTAATCATCCAATTCTAACATTCCAATCTCAATTATAGAGAGCAACTCTATGATTTTATTTCTGAAGCTCAAGTTGCACATAAAGTTTTTCCCAATATACACTATATCTTTAGCTTTTACTATTCCATATAGTCGTAGATTCTATGCAAGTCTAAGTGAATCGGGTGCATGCTTGATGTGCTAACCAGTAGCTGTCCATAACTTAGCTTAACAAAACTGTAAATTATATTACTTTCAGGATGTCTTTATATGATGAGACATACCTCAACATGAATTCTAATCCATAGAATTGGCAAAACTGTATAAAATCTGCTGTCCATGAGATATATTTGACTTTCCATTTTGTTAAAGATTGGTCTAATAGTGACACTACATGCACTCAGGACTAACGTAGTGCTTATTGTCTCAGTTTTGGTCATGGGCTAACAATGAGCGCAAACTGTACCACACTTTACCAAGACTTGGCACACAAAACATGGAACTACAATTAGGTTTGCCAAATAGATTCACAACTAAACAAATGCGCTAAGAATCCCTATTTTAATCATTTTTCCTTGGCATGAAACAATTTTAACTGCTATCTACTAGTCTGCAGAAATGTTTTAAACAAAATAAGATGATTTTAACTAGTTTGATTACTGTTTTAACATGTGTTTTAAAGAGTTCCAATTAGCTAGTCATGCAACTAGCACTACTCTATTATGCTAATATCAAACAATATAATTACTGCCACGGTTCATGTTAAAATCCACATTAGATATTTATTTGTGTTTACATAATAACAGGACATGTAGGTGTTGTACGCATTTGCTTGGGAGAAGCTTTATACTGGTGAGCAAGGTTTGCCATTTTGATCCATACTGATTGTGTTGGTAAGGTTTCAGTACGTTACTGAGTTATGGTTTGATATGAATCGAATTGGTCCAAACCGATCTGAACCACCCAATAATGAGACAGACCGCTCGGTACCGAGCAGTTAATGATGAAAAAGTACTAGCACCCTGTCTTGATATGAGGTGTTTGTTGTACCATACTAAATCTTAATGTACTGATATGGGTCTTGGTATCGGTTTTGTGGACCTTGCCGGTGACATTGTAGAAAGCTTATATTACTAGGATTATCTTAAATTGTGATCTTTGGTTTGTTGTACAATGATGATATTTTGTTCATTAATCTATCCAGTCTACAAATCAGGTTCTCAGGTCCCTTTTCAAATTTTTAAAGAAAAAAAAAGGAAGGAGGAGTTCTACACCTTAAACAGATTTAAGGTTGTTTAGGATTATTAGACATGAATTTAGAATACAACAACATGGCAGAAGCTCCTATCATCATGCTTTGGTCTATGCTAGTGCATATTGCTTAATGCATTTTGTTGTGGCTCTAAAGCACAGGTACTTGCACTTGAACCTGTTAGTATTGTATGTACCATTATTGTGGTGTAAACATCCAAACTCTGACCTATCTAGAAGAACATGGAATTGGATTGTTTTCTCTCAACTCTTCCTACATGAATTTAGATGTTAACTGCTTTTGTCCTTGTGATTTGTCAGAATAACTTTGCATGTCTCTTACACTTTAATAGCTGCAACTTAGATTCATAAAATTTGGAATGCCACCAGAGTTACCATTTGAATTGTTACTAAAACTCCCTTCTCCTGATTATTGCACAAATTTTGTGTCTCTATATGAAGGGACAATTTNCATGTCCTCCTGTATTATTTCAAATTCTGCAATCTGATGTATCTGGGCTGACTCATACTAGACTTGTATGATCGCCCGTCTTTATCAAAAAAAAAAAAAAAATTGTAAGTGAACCGGGTTAATAAAGACTGGTTAGCATTATTAGTCTTTCACCCCTTTGTCAATCAACGCATCATCATTGTAGATTTTCTATAATAGCCAATATTAAAAATTATATTTTTTAAAATTAAACTATCAATAATCTATTTCATTTGTTATTCTTTGTATACACTGAGATAATATAATATGAAAAATTAATATGATTATCTTTCATGAAAAAGCATTTTCATAATTATGTACTCATATACAACAAGAAGAAATTAAAACTCAATGTCTAATTATAATAACCATTAAAGTTTATATGTTGGGACCCCGCCCGACGCATGCCTACTTATAGTAATTAAGTAGAGTTCTACTAATCTTTATGTTACGTACCATAAAGCCCAAGTGAACTCTATCTAATTGTCACAAGTTACGGGCATAAAACACCCATCCTTTTATAAACATTGATCTGCTCAATCAATTCATACAATTCACAAGACAACATCATAATTTGATTTAACCCTGCTCAGATTAAAACGTAATCTTTAAAAGACTAGAGATAGTTTGAACATAATTAACAATCCTGTGTAAAAATCATACTCACAAATCATTCCACAATGAAAGTCACCTTTCACTTCCAGTCCAAGTCTAAAATACATCATAGGGATTACAATTACACACATACATACATAACTATCTTGATCGCTACCCTTAATATACCATCATATATCATACTCCAATTACACCAAAAGATCTTTCCAAAAGCTAGCAATCCATAAGGAGCATTGATACCAAGGCTAACATGCTAAGATGCTAGATGCTCAATGTCCAACCTTCTAGCTTGTCAACTAGCTATCACTGATCTAAAATATAAAATTTCAATGATAAAGGGGTGAGACCTAAGTCCTAGTGACTGAATAACCATCTAATAATGAAAAAACTAAGAACAACATCATAAATCTAATAAGCACACCGATACCCAAAATATTTTGAAAATCAATACACAACTATACTATACTGAATAATTGATACAATGCGATACAGATAGATAAAGAAAACCTTTTTATATGGTATAAAAAAACTTATAAGTTAGCTTATACTTCCAATAATAAAACTCAGATAGAATAATGCAATATTTTACAAAATCTCATGATGTTGGGTTGTGTGTGCTACCACTGAGATACCTCTCTACAATCGCCCTCCTACAGGTGTACGCTCAATGGGTGAATAAACTGAGTGCCAAGGATCCTCACACTACATGACACCCTTCATATGCACGGTTCATCCCAAGTGTAAGCTTGCTCCTTTTTTCTGAGCCTCCTGGTCGCTCCTCCCATAGGCTAATATCACTATGCCCCCTCAGGCTATATAGTATCCTAGCTCTTTATCGAGCTATAATTCTTTGCTCCACTAGGTTGCTTGCAACTTGCCCTACTAGGCTGGTCTAGCGTATACTCTCCTTGGCCTCTGGATTATGGTACATCAAATCACAAGGCAGTGCCGACTGTAAGTAGCATGCAATGCTCATGCTATGGCACAGTCTACAGGATAATCAGTCCCATAAATAGCCCAATACTTTTATGATACATGCTGTAAAAATAGTCAAAAATAAGTTTATAACCCAACATAAATAAGCTATACTTTCTTTGAAACATTGCTATTCATGCATGCTCGTGCATCACTTGAAACATATACCTGAAAGGTCTATACTTTACTTAAAATATATGTTTTTACCCAAAACATTACTTTTCATAAAACTCCATGCTTTGCTTTAGAACATGCTTCAAACTCATGCTTTACCTTTAAACCCATGTTTTACTTTTAATAATTCTTACTTGAAACACATGCTTCACCTTGAAATGTTTCTTTTCATGCAAATCATGCTTTGCTTTGAAAAACACTCTTTACTAATAACACATACTTTGCTTTAAAAACACTCTTTACTATAAACACATGCTTTAAGAACATCATGAAACTTGGTTCTCATTTCCCATAATTAGACAATTTAGAACACTACATACAACATAGCATACCATAGGTTTATAGCAAGGTTTCAACATAGTTTTACATAATAGTTTTCAAAGCTAGATGAGGAATTCACTCAGCTTAACTGTTAGCACATTTTAATAGCTGCTACCCCTCTTGCAATGGCTTCCTTGAACAACCTCTTAACCTAAATCACCATATATGCAATTATCAAGGTTACATACACTTAGGTTTTTCATGAAACTAAGCATGTATGCTCTTAGGCTAAGATTGACAACTCCCTAACAAATCCTCTTATCACCCAACTTAAAGCTTTACAAATTCATCACTTGATTCAGAATTCATAACCCATACATGCAGCCATATTATCCCTTTTAGCTAGGCATGAAACAACTTATGAAAAGTTTATTCACGACACCCATTCATTATGTTCGAAAATTTCTTGCACCAAAATATTGTTGACCCCAGATTAATTTTGATGATTACATAACAATTAAGTGGGTACTAATATTTATTATGAAGACAAAGTTTATTGCAGGCAAATACAGCATGTTGAGAAGATGTTTCAGATGATTTACAATAACACCTCAATTGTCTCAAGTCCCTTGATGCATTGAAGTTGTCCCTAGACTGCCTACACAGTGCTTTGGCCGATTGCCTAATTGGATTAGCTAACTGGATGGAACATCCAGCTAGCTATATTCTTCTTAGCCGAACCATGTTTCATCTTGGTTAGCTGGGCTGTTCTGCCAGCTAGCTATTTTGCCCATTACTTATTCATGACCGAATGCTTGATTAAAATAGTTAACTGGACTCGCAGTCCAGCTAACTAGTGATTGCAGCAGATTGACTTGGCTGAACTCATGTTAGAAACAGCTAACTGGACTCTTAGTCTAGCTAGCTATTAGGTGCTAATGCTTACTCCTGACCGAATTCTTTGTGAAAATAGTTAATTGAACGTATGGTCCAGCTAACTAGGGAGCTACAGATTTTCTTGGTGGCCGAACACAAGCTGGAAATAGCTAACTGGATTTCAGTCCAGCTAGCTAACAGAAGCTAATCTTTATCTTCTGGCCGCGCTCTTTTTGTATCTAGTTAACTAGACTTTCAGTCCAGCTAACTAATAGGACTCAGAATTTCTCTCTAGCCGTGCTCCTCATTGAAATAGCTAACTGAATTTTAGTCCAGCTAGATGATGGAAGGTTGAAACTTCTTATGGCTGCGCTCATATTGGATTTAGCTAACTGAACTTTTAGTTCAACTAGCTAATGAAAGCTGAAATTACCTCTTGGTCGTGGTGTGTTTGGATTTAGTTAACTGGACCTTGAGTCCAGCTAACTAAGAAAGAATGGAATCATTCCTCTAGCCGTATGTTTTTAGATTTAGTTAACTGGACCTTGAGTCCAGCTAACTAAGGAAGAATGAAAATTATCTTTTGGCCATATGGATTTTTTTTGAAATAGCTAACTAAATTAAAACTAAAATGCTTTGTGGCCATGCTCATGGTTGATCTAGTTAACTGGACTTTCAGTCCAGCTAACTAATGGTACTCAAATTTTTTCTCTGGCTGTGCTATTCATTGAAGTAGTTAATTGGACTTTTTGTCCAGCTAACTAAGAATGTTGAATTTCTATCATGGCCGAGTGATGCTTTATTCTAGCTAACTGGAATTGCTTCCAGCTAGCTAAGGCTTCATGACTGTTGCTTCACTACACCTAGATGTGCTTCTCTCCTCTCTAGCTAACTGGATTTTATTTCCAGTCAGCTGAGTTCTAGCTCTTTGAAGTAATGACGGATCTCTCTCTCTAATTCCTGTGAATGTCAGTGCATTCAATGCTCCAGAAAAATATTCACAACGGTTATCTTCTCTTCCCATTTTCCTTTCCATTAATTTCATTTTCAGTCTAACGAATATCTTTACAGATCAAATACTTTAAATAGCTGTGTGTAGAAGAAGAAGAGTGAGAGAGTGAAAAGTAGAAAAGTTATTATTGAAACATTCGAGGTTGTTAGTAACAAAGAAAGGAAGTTGTTGTTGACCCAATTGATGATTTTGATGATTAACAAAACTATTTGAGTATACTTTTTGAAGGCTCTGATGATTTTGATTTAGTGTTTCAGCCTATAAGACTATTGAAAGATCAAAATCAAGAGTTTCAATGTGTTCTGGATCGAATCTAATGTCTAGGTAAGAATTGCAGACATTAGAGTCGACTCCGAGAATCACAGAGCCGACTCTGGAACTGGCACGGTCATTAGAGTCGACTCCGAGACTGTGAGAGTCGACTCTCACAGACGGAGCAGAAAGTCAATTTTTCTGGCTCCAACCTAGAGTCGACTCCGGGTAAGTTAGAGTCGACTCCGGAAAAGCATCTTGTCGACCCCAGAAAAGCCAGAGACGACTCCGGAATATCATTTTAAACGCCTCGAGCTAGAGCCGACTCCAGAAAAGTTAGAGTCGACTCCAACCCACCTGGAACGAAAAACGAAGTTGCCAGATCAGCTCTAACGGTAACTTTTCTATTTTTACTCATTTTAACGGATATATTTTGATAGAAGGTACACTCCAACGGATAGTTTTATTCCAAAAGAGGTGTAAAAGAAATCTATAAAAAGGGAAGTCTATTGTTCAAAAAAAAGAGAGGAAAAATCTGAAAAAAAAAAAAGAGAAAATCTGAAATAGACAAATCCCATTTCAAAAATCTGAGAGCTTGAATCTTGAAAGGAAAACCTTCTAGCTCAAATCCACTCCACTCCAAAAGCTCAAGAGGAATCCAAAGCGTTCAAATCAAAGTCTTGGCGGATTTCCCAACTTGAAGAAAGGAGATTCATTTCTTGCTTTTCAACCCTTCTCAACTGCTTCAACCACGAAGAATCGGAGCTGAGGCTTGATTCAATCCAGCAAGGAGAAGAAGAAAAGAAGAAAAGAAGAAAAGATCAAAAGCCAACCATCTACAAATCAGGCTTTTCTAAACCTTATTATTCTTAATTTGTATATTTGCTCATTGAGGAGCTTTGTATTCACACACAATACTTATCTTATTTTTGCCTAGTTCAATCTGGGGATTGAACTAGAGGAGGTAGTTTTACCTCGGGTTAAGCTTGTTTAAGCTTGGGTTAGTTGTGAGCCCGTGAAAAACAACGTGTAGGGTTTTGTGCTGGTAAGCCCGAGTAAAACCAGCTGGGTTCGTTGTGCACCCGGTAAAACAACAAGTTTGAGTTGTGAGCTTGGAAAACAACTCGGCTGTAATCTAGAGAGATTATAGTGTGGACCCAAGTGAATCTTGGGAGTGGACGTAGGTGTTGAATACACCGAACCACTATAAAATCTTTGTGTTTGCAGTGTCTCATTGTCTCTTTATCTATCTCTATCTTACTCACTGCACTTTATAGTTATCTTGCATTTGCCCTCATTAATCTCAAGCAAACTATTTTAAAAAGGGCTAATTTTTTAAAGAACCCAATTCACCCCCCCCCTCTTGGGTTGCCATCTGGGCCAACAATTGGTATCAGAGCAAGTGCTCATTTAGAATTTGATCTCACGATCAAGGGCTAAAGATCCTTATGGCAACACAAAGTGGTTCATGTTTTGCTGAAGGTCATTCTACGAATAGACCTCCTTTATTTAATGGAACCAACTATTCATATTGGAAAGCTAGAATGAGAATATTCATTCAAGCTTCGGACTATGAATTGTGGGGAGTAATAATAAACGGACCTAGTACACCCACACACCTTATTGATGGCACTATTGTTCCTAAACCCGAAAGGGATTGGAATGATAATGATAGGAGAATGGCACAACTAAATGCTAAAGCCATTAATATCTTATATTGTTCCTTAGACTCTAATGAATTCAACCGAATCTCAACATGTAATTCCGCAAAAGAAATTTGGGATAGGTTGGAAATAACTCATGAAGGAACAAACCAAGTTAAGGAATCAAAAATAAATATTTTGGTTCATAAATATGAATTGTTTACAATGGAACAAACTGAAACCATCACATGCATGTTCACTAGATTCACTGATATTGTGAATGGTTTAAAGAGTCTTGGTAGAATTTATTCTAATGCTGACTTGTGCGCAAAATTCTTAGGTCACTACCAAGAGCGTGGGAAGCAAAGTCACTGCTATCCAAGAAGCAAAGGACCTCAATGCACTACCTTTAGAGGAGCTTCTAGGATCCTTAATGACCCACGAGCTGACGATGAAGCAGCATGTTGAGGAGGAAACAAAAAGGAAGAAAACTCTTGCCCTCAAGACTGCAGAAATGGAAGAGAGCAGCAGTGAAAGTAATGATGAGATGATGATGAAACTGCTCTCTTGGCCAAAAAATTCAGAAGGTTTATGAGAAAAAGGCCATTCCATAAAAAGAAATTTGGAGCAAGATTTGATGGAGAAAAAGATAAGAAAAAGGACAAGGAGAAAGAAAAAGAAAAAGAGCCCTTAGTATGTTATGAGTGCAAAAAGCCAGGGCACTTTAAATATGATTGTCCTTTGCTGAAAAAGGCCTACAAGAAAAAGAAGAAAGCATACATGGCAACATGGTCTGATGAATCTTCCTCATCGGAAGAAAATGAACAAAAGGAAGTTGCCAATATCTGCTTCATGGCCAACAACGACGACAACGACAATGAGGTAAGTTCTGAAAACTCAAATGATGAATTTACATTTAATGAAATGTTTGAAGCTTTCAATGAATTGATGATTGATTTTAAATCTTTGAAAAAGAAGTATAAGTTTTTGAAAAATGATAATATTAGCTTAGCTAAAAGTAAAAATGAATTAGCTTTAGAAGTTAAGAACTTAACTAATGAAAAAGAAGAACTTAGGAAAGAAAGAGAAAATATTAATCAAGAAATAGATTTATTGAAATCTGAAACTAAAAACTCAACAAAAGATTTAAAAGTTCAATTAGAAACCTTAGCTTTAGAAAAAGAATCAATCTCTAAAGACAATGATTTATTAAAGAAAGATGTTAAAAAGTATAAAGACATTGTTGAAAAATTTACTCTAAGCTCAACAAAACTAAATATTAGATAGTCAAAAAGCTGTTTTTGACAAAGCAGGTTTAGGGTATAACACATTAAGGAAACAAAAATCTTTAAAGAATATTTTTGTAAAAGCCAACCAAAGTAATATAACTTGTTTCAAATGTAATGAAAAGGGTCATAAATCATTTGAATGCAAAACGTTAAATAATAACAACAAGTTAAATATTAAAGCAAAGAAAATATGGGTTCCGAAAGGAACAATTTTTGTTGCTGCTAACCATGAAGGACCCAAGAAAGCTTGGGTACCTAAACATAAAGTTTAAATTATGTTGCAGGAATGTCTTGTAGCCAAAAGATCAAAGAAAAAGTGGTACCTTGATAGTGGCTGCTCAAGACATATGACGGGTGACAAAGATGAATTCATCACCCTGGAAGAAAAGAAAGGTGGAGTTGTGACGTTTGGCGATAACGGTAAAGGTCAAATTATGGGCCTTGGTAAAGTTCGCATAACTCCATCTATATTATTGATAATGTACTTTATGTTAATGGTTTAAAGCACAATTTAATTAGTATAAGCCAACTATGTGATAAGAACTTTAATGTTTCATTTAAATCTTCTATTTGCATAGTATCTGATTCCATTAATGATAGCATTGTTTTTACTGGTTATAGACATGGCAATGTGTACTTAGTTGACTTAGACAAATTATCTGAAAGTAGTCATTGCCTAATTGCTGACAATGCTAACATAAATGATATTGGATGGTTATGGCATCGTAGATTAGGTCATGCAAGCACACACCTTATTTCAAAACTAATTAAAATGGATTTAGTTAAAGGATTACCTAAACTAGATTTTGAAAACAACAAAATTTGTGATGCATGTCAATTTGGAAAACAAACTAGAAGTTCTTTCAAATCTAAAAATGTTGTTTCAACTTCTAGGGCTTTAGAGCTACTTCACATGGATCTTTTCGGACCAACTAGAACCACAAGTCTAGGAGGAAAGAAATATGGTCTAGTGATTGTAGATGATTATTCTAGATATACTTGGGTAATGTTTTTAGCTCACAAAGATGAGACTTTCTCGATATTCCTGAAATTCTTCAAGAAAGTCACAAATGAGAAAAACACTACTATAGTATCTCTAAGAAGTGATCATGGAACAGAATTTGAAAATCACTTATTTGAAAATTTCTGCACTGAAAATGGAATTAATCATAATTTTTCAGCCCCTAGGACTCCACAGCAAAATGGTGTAGTTGAAAGAAAAATAGGACTCTAGAAGACATGGCCCGTACCATGCTATGCGAAAGTAACCTACCAAAGTATTTTTGGGCGGAAGCATTAACACAGCATGCTACATCTTAAATCGAGCCCTAATAAGACCAATCTTAAAGAAAACACCTTATGAATTATGGAATGAAAGAAAACCAAATATAAAATACTTTCATGCATTTGGATGTAAATGTTTCATTCATAATAATGGTAAAAACAACTTAGGAAAATTTGATGCTAAATCTGATGAAGGAATTTTTCTAGGTTATTCAACAACTAGTAAAGCTTATAGAATCTTTAACAAGAAAACCTTAATTGTTGAAGAATCCATACATGTAGTGTTTGATGAATCTTTAGCAACTGGATCTGAAAAGATTGATGATGAGGAAGATACAAACATAATTGAAAAAGATCTTGAAAAACTTAATATTGAAGTATCTTCATCATGAGCAAGAAGCTAAAGATGATGATTCACATAAGGACGATGATGTCAATATTGATCATAATGATATAGATCTTCCAAGAGACTGGAGATATGCCCATAGTCATCCCAAGGAATTGATTATAGGTGATCCATCTCAAGGAATAAGAACTAGATCATATATGAGAAATATCAGTAATCATCTTGCATTTGTATCACAAATTGAACCTAAAACTATAGAAGCTGAAAAAGATAATAATTGGATGTTAGCAATGCAAGAAGAATTAAATCAATTTACAAGAAATAATGTATGGACTTAGTTGAAAGACCTAAAAATCATTCAGTAATAGGATCAAAATGGGTTTTTAGAAATAAACTAGATGAAAATGGCATAGTAATTAGAAACAAAGCTAGATTAGTTGCAAAAGGATATAATCAAGAAGAAGGCATTGATTTTGATGAAACTTTTGCACCTGTAGCTAGATTAGAAGCTATTAGGCTATTACTAGCATTTGCATGTCACATGAACATTAATTTATTTCAAATGGATGTTAAAAGCGCATTTTTAAATGGATTTATAAATGAAGAAGTTTATGTAGAACAACCACCTGGTTTTATAGATCACGAATTTACAAATCACGTTTTTAAATTACACAAAGCATTATATGGTTTGAAACAAGCACCTAGAGCTTGGTATGATAGGTTAAGTAAATTCTTAATTGAAAATGATTTCACAAGAGGAAATGTTGATAAAACATATTTTTGAAAAGAAAAAGTAAAGATTTACTTGTAGTACAAATATATGTTGATGACATTGTTTTTGGTGCTACTAACGATTCTCTATGTCAAGAATTTGCTAAGTTAATGCAGGGAGAATTCGAGATGAGCATGATGGGAGAACTCAACTTCTTCCTTGGACTCCAAATCAAACAAAGCAAAGAGGGTATCTTTATCAACCAAACAAAGTACACAAGAGAGATTCTAAAGAAATTTGGTATGGAATCAATTAAACCCCTCGGAACACCAATGAGTCCTTCATGCAAGCTGGACAAAGATGAAGAAGGTAAAAAGGTTGATCAAAGTATTATCGAGGTATATCGGATCCCTTCTTTATTTAACAGCAAGTAGACCAGATATTATGTTTTCTGTATGTTTATGTGCTAGATTTCAATCAGAACCTAAAGAATCACACTTAATAGCTGTTAAAAGAATACTAAGATACTTAAGTGGAACAAAAAATGTAGGTTTATGGTATTCTAGAGATTCCACATTAAATCTAATTGCATACTCAGATTCTGATTATGCCGGATGCAAGTTAGATAGAAAAAGCACAAGTGGTGCATGCCAATTTTTAGGAAGTAACTTAATCTCATGGTTTAGCAAAAAGCAAAATTCGGTTGCATTATCTACTGCGGAAGCAGAATATGTTGCAGCTGGAAGTTGCTGTGCTCAAATCCTATGGATTAAGAGACAACTTGAAGACTATGGTATCACACTTGATAAGACACCCATAAGATGTGATAATACAAGTGCAATAAATCTTACTAAAAATCCAATTCAACATTCAAGAACAAAGCATATTGAAATACGATATCACTTTATAAGAGAACATGTAGCCAATAATGAAATTTGTCTTGATTATGTGAATACTGAAGAACAACTTGCAGATATATTAACAAAACCCTTAAGTGAAGAAAGATTTTGTTATCTTAGAGGAGAATTAGGAGTTTGTGATCCTTTGGAATAGTTTTCTGAAACTCTTAAGGACATCAATCTAGATTTCATCATTTTCTTGAAAAATCTTGATATTTCAATAAGGAAATCTATCTAGATCTTGATTCATTGTTTCCCCAATTGCTAAAGAACTTTAATCTATAATTTGATGATTAATTTGAATAGTTTCAAATGCTTGAAACTTAATTTTTTATCTCTGAAACTGTTAGAGTCGACTCTGACAGTTTGCGGAGTCGACACCTGAGTTTTTGATTTTCTGTCTAAGTGATTAGAGCCGACTCTGGCTTTTGTGGAGCCGACTCTAATACGAGCGCTGACAGACTTTCTGGCTCGGAGCCGACACCCAGTTTTCGGGAGTCGACTCTAAGTCGAGTTAGGTCAAAAATAAAAAGGCGGAGTCGACCCCCAATCATTCCAATCGTCTCCTAAACCGTTCCTAAGAACTCCAAAACTTTTCCAACTTCCCCAAATCCACTCAAAACCCCTGATTAACTTCCAATCCTCTCAATGGCTCCAAAGAGGCGCGGATTCGTCGCTGGAGCATCCGTTCCAACGAGAAGACGCACGGTTCGAAGGCAACCATCGCCTTCTTCCTCTTCGGCCACTCAAGAGGATTCTCCACCTTCACCCTCATCTCCTAAGGTTGATCAATTAGCTGGTAAGACCATTACCACTGGGAGAAAGTTAATTTTGATTTATTTGAATCGGAGGGTTTCTCTATTGGAAGAAATTTAAGGGATATGGGATGGGAGAAAGTGTGCTCACTAGATTTACCCACTTATCCAGCATTGGTAAGGGAGTTTTATAATGGATTAAGCAGAGGAGAAGGAGGATTGATTAGCACAGTGAGAGGAACTAGGGTTACGGTAACAACTGAGATTCTTGGAACCCTATTAGAAATGCCCACTGTTGGTTTAATGGAATGTCAACTTAATGACAGAAGTGGTGCACTATCAAGGATGCTAGGAAGAGATGTGACTGAGTTCGAAGAGATCTTTGCAAATCAGTTAAACCTAGAACTCAGATTATTGCATAATATATGTGGTAGAATCTTATTTCCAAAAATAGGGAGATTTGAGTATGTCTCGGAGCGAGACGTTCTGATGATGGACTGCATTATAACTGGAAGGCCAGTCAATTTAGCTGGCATGATGATAGGTTACATGGCAGAGGCAGCTACTAAGAAAAGATCAACACTGCCATACGGTATGATTCTGACACTAGTTTTTAGAAGCCAGGGTGTGCTCATAATGGAAAATGAACCTTTAAGAAAACTGAGACACACTGATTATTACAGCATTCTACTATTCATAGAATGGGATTTAAGAAAGTTAATGGTGTTTGGATGAGGAGAGAGGAAAGAACAGATAGGGATGGTGCAGAGGGAACCAGACTAGAAGAAATCCCGGGACCATCTACTGCGGGACCATCAGTCCCTGATTCATCTTTTGCGGGACCTTCGTCTGCTGGACCTTCGGAGGCCGGACCAAGTTCTATTCCATCACCTCCACATCAGCCTATAACAAATTCTGGAGGATTTTCTAATGAACAACTTGATCAGTTAAGAAGCTTACTTGCTGAGTATGACAGTCACAGGTCAAATGAAATTAATCAATTGAAAGAAGACTTTAATCAGTTAAAAGAAGAATTAAATTCGAGACTGGACATGCTATCCTTTACCTTAGGCAGTTCTGTAGAATCCTTTGGAGCTGAGCTTCACAAGATCTTCGAAAGGATGGAAGGCATTGCCGATGGATCAGGATCGTATGTTCATGCAACGGGTCAATTGAAGAAGGATATTGACCTTGCAGTCTCTCAAATCGAAGCCTGCCTTGAAAATTTTAAGAAATCACAAAAAGATGATGTAATGGAGATAATAGGTCATCTAAAGAAAATTGTATTCAAGCACATTTGATCTTGTTTTAGTTTGTACTTAGGAAGTTTTTGATTATCCATTTCATTTTGAAATGTAAATGAATCAACTGATGTAATGGTTCTTGCATATGAAATACAATTTCACTTTTTCAAATTTTGATTGATTGGATTCCTATGCTTTATTGAGATTATAAATTTTTTTTACTCTCCTTATTGCTAATAACAAAAAAGGGGGAGAGATAGTTGTGTATATGCAAAGAAAGAAAATTATATATGCATAAAGAAAGAAAGAAAGGGGGAGAATTAATTGTTTATGCAAAATGAATTGAAATGATTAATTTGATGTTTATATATAAGAGGAGCTACTCAATGCAGGGGGAGCTTAACAAAAAGCTCATTTACAATCTTATGCACATTAAGTTTAACAATTCAATATTGATGGATTATATTGAACTCATGTACAATTTTAAAGTTTACATTGAACATTGGCATCAAACCTTAATTTCAATGGTTTAAAGTTAAAATGACTATAATCCTTAATTTGATTGAATTTTGAATGCATATACTCAAAGTTTTTGTTATCATCAAAAAGGGGGAGATTGTTGACCCAATTGATGATTTTGATGATTAACAAAACTATTTGAGTATAATTTTTGAAGGCTCTGATGATTTTGATTTAGTGTTTCAGCCTATAAGACTATTGAAAGATCAAAATCAAGAGTTACAATGTGTTCTGGATCGAATCTAATGTCTAGGTAAGAATTGCAGACATTAGAGTCGACTCCGAGAATCACAGAGCCGACTCCGGAACTGGCACGGTCATTAGAGTCGACTCCGAGACTGTGAGAGTCGACTCTCACAGACGGAGCAGAAAGTCGATTTTTCTGGCTCCAACCTAGAGTCGACTCCGGGTAAGTTAGAGTCGACTCCGGAAAAGCATCTTGTCGACCCCAGAAAAGCCAGAGACGACTCCGGAAATCATTTTAAAACGCCTCGAGCTAGAGCCGACTCCAGAAAAGTTAGAGTCGACTCCAACCCACCTGGAACGAAAAACGAAGTTGCCAGATCAGCTCTAACGGTAACTTTTCTATTTTTACTCATTTTAACGGATATATTTTGATAGAAGGTACACTCCAACGGATAGTTTTATTCCAAAAGAGGTGTAAAAGAAATCTATAAAAAGGGGAGTCTATTGTTCAAAAAAAGAGAGGAAAAAATCTGAAAAAAAAAAAGAAAATCTGAGATAGACAAATCCCATTTCAAAAATCTGAGAGCTTGAATCTTGAAAGGAAAACCTTCTAGCTCAAATCCACTCCACTCCAAAAGCTCAAGAGGAATCCAAAGCGTTCAAATCAAAGTCTTGGAGGATTTCCCAACTTGGAGAAAGGAGATTCATTTCTTGCTTTTCAACCCTTCTCAACTGCTTCAACCACGAAGAATCGGAGCTGAGGCTTGATTCAATCCAGCAAGGAGAAGAAGAAGAAAAGAAGAAAAGATCAAAAGCCAACCATCTACAAATCAGGCTTTTCTAAACCTTATTATTAATTTGTATATTTGCTCATTGAGGAGCTTTGTATTCACACACAATACTTATCTTATTTTTGCCTAGTTCAATCTGGGGGATTGAACTAGAGGAGGTAGTTTTACCTCGGGTTAAGCTTGTTTAAGCTTGGGTTAGTTGTGAGCCCGTGAAAAACAACGTGTAGGGTTTTGTGCTGGTAAGCCCGAGTAAAACCAGCTGGGTTCGTTGTGCACCCGGTAAAACAACAAGTTTGAGTTGTGAGCTTGGAAAACAACTCGGCTGTAATCTAGAGAGATTATAGTGTGGACCCAAGTGAATCTTGGGAGTGGACGTAGGTGTTGAATACACCGAACCACTATAAAATCTTTGTGTTTGCAGTGTCTCATTGTCTCTTTATCTATCTCTATCTTACTCACTGCACTTTATAGTTATCTTGCATTTGCCCTCATTAATCTCAAGCAAACTATTTTAAAAAGGGCTAATTTTTTAAAGAACCCAATTCACCCCCCCTCTTGGGTTGCCATCTGGGCCAACAGTTGTACATTGAAAGCTCTCGAAGATCATTGACTGCTCATCCTTGTTGAATCATCAAAGCTTTCACAAGCATTCAAGACTTCAGCTACTTCAAGGGGATTTCATTTATTACTGAAGATTGTCTACAAAATTGTAAAGTAATTATTTATGAATATTTGCTCATTCTAGGAGCATACTATTCTTAATATTCTCTGAACCTATTTTGAATTTTGTAAAGGGTTGGGTTTAACCCTTGGTTGTATTGGCTTTCTTGTGCCATGAAACAAGAGGACTAGCCTGGAAGGCTAGGGGTTTGGCTACCTTGTTCCATGTAACAAGAGGACTAGTCGGAGAAGGCTAGGGATTGTAATCGTAGGTGATACGATTGAGTAAAATTCCCAAAGGATTTTTGGGGAGTGGATGTAGGTACTGGGTTGGCACTAAACACTATAAAAATTTTGTATTTATAATTGCTTGCATAATTTATATGATATTATTGTGTTCACATCACTACACCGCTGTCGATTAAATTTTTGATTAGTGATAAGCACATATCTGCACAATTAATTTTTAAAATACCCAATTCACCCCTCTTAGGTTGCTATATCTGGGCAACTAGTGGTATCAGAGCCGCGTACTCCTGATTTCTTTTGCTTTAACTAGCTTGGAGTCAAAGATCATTAGCAATCCAAATGGGATCGGTTTTGACCGAGGGACAGTCAACTAATAAACCATCTTTGTTCAATGGAACAAACTACACTTATTAAAAAATACGTATAAAAATTTTCATACAAGCACTAAATTATGATTTATGAAGAATCATAATTAATGAACCTCACACACCCACCATCAAGACTAATGGTCTTGACATCCCAAAATCAGAAACAGAATGGGATGAGCAAGATAAGAAATTAGCTCAATTGAATGCCAAAGCTATGAATATTCTTTACTGTTCACTTGATGCAAATAATTTAATCGTATTTTCACTTGCAATTATGCTAAGAAAATCTAGGATAAACTTGAAGTCACCCATGAGGGTACTAATCAAGTCAAAGAATCCAAGATAAATATGCATGTTTATAAATATGAATTATTCAAAATGGATTATACTAAAAATATCACTAACATGTTTACAAGGTTTATCGATATTATTAATGAGCTGAAAAGCTTAGGAAAATCTTATGCTAATGGTGATCTTGTTAGAAAGATTTTGAGATACTTGCTTAGGTCTTGGGAGGCCAAGGTTACTACAATTCAAGAAGCAAAGGACCTCAACACACTATTACCTGAAGAGTTAGTTGGTTCCTTGATGACTCATGAGCTTCAGCAACGACAACACATTGATGAGAATGAGTCAAAAAAGAAAAAAATGATGGCCTTAAAAAGTGCCACTCAAAATGATGAAAGTGAGGAAACAACCAGTGATAGTGAGGAGAATAATGAAATGGCACTTATCTTTAGAAAATTCAAGAAATTTATGAAAAGAAAAAATTTGAAGGAAGAAGAAAATAATTCACAAAAGGAGAACACATCAAAGAAAAGGAGAAAGCCGAGCCTCCAATATGCTACGAGTGCAAAAAGTTAGGACATATTAGACCAGAATGTCCCCAATTAAAGAAAGGATCCAAAAAAATAAAGAAAAAAGCAATGTTAGCTACATGGAGCGACAACAAGGTTACAAGTTTTGAAGATGAAGATAAAAATGAAGTTGCAAATGTATGTTTCATGGCAGATGATAATAAGGCAAGTCCTAGCTTTCTAGATGACTTTACCTTTGATGAATTACATGGTGCATTTTATGAACCACTTGATGATTTTGCAAACTTGAGTTCAAAAATAGAGATTTGAAAAATAAAATTAAGGATCTTAATCTTGAGAAAGAAAGAATTTCAAAAGATAATGAATCTTTGCTAAAGGAAAACCAAGATTTAAAAAATGATGTAGATAGATTAAAGCCAATTGTAGATAGATTTACATTGAGTTCAGAAAAGTTAGAAATGATACTTGGTAGTCAAAGAGCTATTTATAACAGAGCCGGTCTTGGATACAACCCCTTTGAAAGATAAAAGTTTTTGAAAAATATTTATGTGCATGCTGATGATTCTACAAAAATTACATGCTTCAAATATGGTAAATTAGGACACAAAGCTTATACTTGTCACACACACAATGTTAAAAAAGTATGGGTTCCAAAAGAAACTATTTTAGCTTACCCCAAAAGACCCAAGAAAGCTTGGGTACCTAAAAGTAAGACTTAAATTTATGTATGCAGATGTGTCTTGCAACCCGAGCAACTAAAAAAAATGATACTTAGACAGTGGGTGCTCAAGACACATGATGGGTGATGAGTCACAATTCATCACTTTGGATGCAAAAGATGGAGGTATTGTTACATTTGACGATAATGGCCAAGGTAAAATAATTGGCATTGACAAAATAGGTATCACACCTCATGCTTACATTGATAATGTTTTGCTTGTAGATGGCCTGAAACATAACTTGCTTAGCATTAATTATGTGGCAAAGGTTTTAAAGTTACATTTGAATCATGCTTATGCATGTTATAAATTCTGCTGATGAGTGCATGAAATTTGTTAATCATAGGCATGGTAATATATACATTGTTGATTTAAATAATTTGTATGACTAGAATGTTGATTGCCTAGTTGCTATGAATGCTAAAACTGATGATAGTTGGTTATGGTATCATAGATTAGCTCATGCAAGATTGGATTTATTGTCTAAACTGATCAAAAAGGATTTAGTGAATGGTTTGTCAAAACTAGTTTTTGAAAAAGATAAGATTTGTAATGCTTGTCAATTTAGAAAATAAACCCAGTATCTTTCAAATCAAAAAATTTGATTATGCTACTAGACCTTTGGAGCTCTTGCATATGGACTTATTTGGTCCTATAAGAACAATTGGTCTACAAGGAAAAAGATATGGTTTTATTGTAGTCGATGATTTTTATGATTTACATGGGTTTTATTCTTGGCTAGAAAAGCCGAAGCTTTTCCCTTATTTCAAAAACTATTTAAGAAGATTACAAATGAAAAGAGTATTTATGTTTTATCGAATCGAAGTGATCATGGCAAAGAGTTTGAAAATCAATCTTTTAAAAATTTTTGTAATAAAATAGGATTGAGCATAATTTTTCTGCACCTAGAATACCCTAACAAAATGGAATAGTAGAAAGAATGAACAGAATTTTAGAAGAAATGGCCCGTACCATGTTGTGTGAAAGCAATCTCCTAAAATATTTTTGGGCTGAAGCAATTAACACAACATATTATGTGTTAAACCGTTCATTAATTAGACCTGTTTTAAAAAGACCTTGCATGAATTTTGAAAAGGTAAAAAACCTAACATTGGTTATTTTCACGTTTTTGGTTGCCGATGTTTTGTTTTGAATAATAAAAAATTGAACCTTGATAAATTTAATGCAAATATGATGAAGGCATTTTTCTTGGTTATTCTTCACATAGTAGAGCTTTTAGAATATTCAACAAAAAGAATTTAGTAGTTGAGGAATCAATTCATGTTATATTTGATGAATCTAATGATCTTTCATTAAGGAAGAGAAAGGGTTTAAATGATGCAGATAAAATTAATGGTCAACTCAACGACATCACTTTGGAAGATAAGAGGATTCAAATACATAAGAGGTAAATAAAGAAAATAATAAGAATCAACCTAAGAAATCACAAGGTAATGATGATTTAGAAAGGGAATGGAGGTACGTTCATAATCATCCTAAAGAGTTAATTTTAGGTGATCCATCTCATGGTATTAGGATTAGATCATCATTTAGAGACACTTACAATAACTTAGCTCTCCAAAATTGAACCTAAATGCTATGATGATGCTAAAAATGATGTTAATTGGATAAATGCCATGCATAAGGAACTTCATCAATTTGATAGAAATAATGTACGGACTCTTGTTGATAGGCCTCATGATCATCCAATCATTGGGACTAAATGGATATTTAGGAACAAATTGGATGAACATGGTAATATAATTAGAAATAAAGGAATATTGGTAGCTAAGGGTTATAATTAAGAAGGCATTGATTTTGATGAGACTTATGCCCCTATAGCTAGATTTGAAGCTATTAGATTACTTCTTGTTTTTGCTTGCTTTATGAATTTTAAATTGTATCAAATGGATGTTAAAAGCGCTTTCTTAAATGGATACATTGCTAAACAAGACTTTGTGGAACAGCTACTCGATTTTACAAATCACTTGTTTTCAAACCATGTATTTAAGTTGAACAAAGCTTTATACGGTTTGAAAAGCTTCCCGGGCTTGGTATGAGAGATTAAGTAAATTCTTGATCGGTAATAATTTCATTCGAGGAAATATGGATATAACCTTATTTATCAAAAGACAAAATGATGATATGCTAAGTATTCAAATCTATGTGGATGATATCATTTTTGGTACTACTAATGACTCTTTATGCGAAGACTTTGCAAAGTTTATGCAGGGGGAGTTCGAGATGAGCATGATGAACGAACTTAACTACTTTCTCGGACTTCAAATTAAGCAAAGTAAAGATGAACTATTCATAAGCCAATCCAAGTACATCAAGGAGATGATCAAAAAATTTGGCATGGAGACATCTAAGAGTATCGGTACACCTATGAGCTCATCTTGTAGACTTGATTCTAATAGCACTAAAAATCTATTGATTTAAAATTTTATAGAGGCATGATCAGAATATTATTGTATTTTACTGTAAGTAGACTTGATATCCTGTTTAGTGTTTGTATGTGTGCTAGATTTCAAGCTAATCCTAAAGAATCACACTTACTTATTGTTAAAAGAATCTTTAAATATTTAAGTGGGACTATAAATTTAGGACTTTGGTATGACAAGCAATCTAGTATTGACTTAATAGGATACACAGACTCATATTTTGTAGGTTGTAAATTAGATAGAAAATCAACTAATGAAACTTGCCAATTTTTAGGTGTAAACTTAGTCTCTTGGTTTAGCAAAAAGCAAACTTCAGTAGCATTGTCTACAGTCGAGGCCGAATACATTACAGCTGAAAGTTGTTGTACTCAAATCTTGTGGATTAAGCAGCAACTAGAAGATTATGGCATCAAACAAAAGGGCATTTCAATAAAATATGATAACACTAGTACAATCAATTTGACTAAGAATCCCATCCAGCATTCTAGGATCAAACACATAGAAATTAACATCATTTCATTAGGGATCATATGAATAATGGTGATGTTATAATTAAATTTTTATGTACTGAAAAGCCAACTTGCTGATATTTTTACAAAACTGCTTGAAGAATCTAAGTTTTATAAAATTAGAAAAAAACTCGGTATATTGATCTTTCTATTCAATAAGTTAGATTGTTCAATTGTTGGTTGCTTTGTCATGCTTATTGGATCTTTAGAAGCACTTTGTATTCTTTAGATGATTATAATAATCTTTGTCTCATGAACACTTCCTAAACTTACCGTCTCCATTTCATCCAACTTCTGAAAATCTTCATACTTGAAACCTTTCATGTTCCAGCTAACCATCAAGTTAGCTATCTCCATGTGTATGATTTAGCTTGCTGCCACCTAGACTTTTGTCCTTTTTCATCTCAGTTGATTGGAAAGTCAACTGGTGACTCTTTGGACAAATCCCTTGTGGCCATGGCCACTTCTCTCTTGCTAAAATTCCAAGAGCATTTAATGCTCTTACCTTTGGTTCAGTTGACTGAAGAGTTAACTTCAATAAATGAGTTAACCAACCAGCCAACTATTGCTTCTTTTCACTTTAAATTCTTCACCGGCAGCACTTATTCCACCCTATTTCCTTTATCAGTCAACTGACCAATTAACTAGGAATTAAACCTCCAGCTACCTGATCAGTCAACTGATTGGAATTCTATATAAACTCCTCTTCACAGTTAGGGGTGACAATCATGTCGTATTGTGTTGTGTCCGGATCGTATCATGTTTTGGTCGGGTTAAAAACACAACCCAAACACATCTGTGAGTTAAACGGGTTAGGTAATTTGGACACGACACGACTGACTTAAAACACGACTAACCCGACACGACTTTGACTGAGATTTACATAGGTAATAAAAGTTGTAACCCAAATTTTAATAATTTATATAACATTTAAAACATTTGTAAATATGGGATAATTAATGAATATAAACATGAAGCTTACTAATTCCTAGCATTTAAACGTATAATAAAAGCTAAAACCTAAATTTTAATAATTTAATAACATTTAAGACATTTGTAATTGTAAATATGGGATAATAATTAATGAATATAAACATGAAAGCTTACTGATTCCTGATCTTCGCACATAATTTTTTTTCTCCATTTTCTTCAATGATTAATTGACGAAAGATGGGGAAGACTTGCCAACAGGGAAGACTCTGATTGCCAATAGAAGACTTGATTGCCAACCAGGGAAGACTCTGATTGCCAACAGGGGATGAGCGATCAAAGTGCCTCCTGAATTATAAAAGTAGTTAATATTTATACGCATTAAAGATGGCTGGATTTGAGGAAATGGACCATGAAAGAGATGACATTATGACAGACGATAACTGATTTTGTGAAGAAGAGATGAGGAGATGGGAGAAGGGAGCCTCATCTAACTAGAAGACCTACAGTCCTCTTGTCTTCAACGGAGACCGACCATCGTTGGAAGTCAGCCATGGCTTCCCACCCTTGCCGAAAACTAGATCTAGAGATCTAGATCCATCCGAATGCCATCGTCGTCTCTTCTCTGGTGACGGTTTTTAGCAAGACTCAACCCACAACCCACAGAGAACAAGGATACATACAGGGTAACAGGGGATGAAACAAAAATTACCAATGGATTTCGTTGCTTGTTGGTGATGATTTCGTTGCTCGCCGGTGACAATCGAAAAGATCTGGCAACTCCAAAGCTCCGACGAAGGCGAGCGGCAAAAATGAATGGCCGAATGGAAGGCTAGAAGCTAGGGTTAGGGTTGACTGTTGAAGGGGCGAGCGAAATGTGGAAGGAGAGCGGGCATCGGGCGAGCGAAGGAAATACCAAAATAACTCAGAGTTAAAAGCTAGCGAATTGTGGTCGGCAGGTTTGGGTTATCCCGATTAAATACACTTAAATACACTGGTCAAAATAGGTCAGACGGGTTTGTGTCAACCGATTAAATACACAGGTCAATTTGGGTCAATTCGGGTTAAGCGGTTGAACTCGAACATGACCCATTTAAATTTTGTATTGGCGGGTCGTGTCATACACGGGTTTGTACCAAAAAAATAGTCAACCCAAACCCATTTAATTCGTGTCGTGTTCATATCGAGTTATCGTGTCGTGTCAAAAATTGCCACCCCTATTCACAGTGCACTCTCCTCATTCTTTACTTCTCACCTTCCAACCGACTTCTTCCAAGTTTTCACCAAGCTCCTCTCCATTCAACCAGTTCCTCTTTCATTTCCTTCACTCTTCACTCCAAGAAAAAGGGAAGATGGCATCTAAGAAGAAAAATATTCGTGCAAGGGAAGATGATCCCACTGATCTTCGTAGGAAAGCCACATCTTCTTCTTCTTCGCGGAGCTTCACTTCATCAACCGCCAACATAGCAGCTAGAGCCTTAGCCAATGGGAGGTTAGTGGACTTTAACTTCCAAGATCAAGAAGGATTTAATTTAGGTAGATTATTTGCTGCACAAAGTTGGACTAGTTTATTGAAAACCAAAAGCCTATCTATTCTGATATTATCCATAAGTTCTATGAGAACATTACCTTTGGTGATTGTATCATCTCTTCTAGTGTTAAAAAGGTCAAGATAGAGTTTGACAGTAAATTACTAGGATCTACCTTAAACATTCCTGTTGGTGTTATGGAAGATTTTCCTTATGACAAAGGTTGTAAACTTGGCATTGTACTTGATTTAGAATATGGTGAAGCTAATAACATTATAAATCTTGATGCAAATAAGTTAAGTGTTGAAAACAGGTTACTCCATAGCATCATTGCAAAAATCTTTGCTTCCCGTGCTGGATCTTTCAATGTTGTAACCGATCGTGATATTTGCATTATGTGCCATATCTTAAATGAAACTCCTTTGACTTCCCTGAACTTATGATGACCATTATGAAAGAAGCCTTAGGATGAACCAAAGCTGCATTGCCTTATGGCATGTTCCTTACTATGTTTTTGAATTTTTTCATATGAAACTTAAGGGTGAAATAGTTGTAGAATTACGTCATTCTGATATCTTTAATGCTCACTCTCTTTATCGTATGGATTATGCTAAGTGTGATGGTATTTGGACTAGAGTTAGAACTAGAGTAGATAAGAACCCTGTTCCTCCACCAATAATCTAAATCACCTTTAGAATGAGCCACATCCTTTCATGTTTTCTGCACCTGAGTCACATCAATATACTGCACCTGAGCCGCTTTCTTGCAACGACAATCTTGCTCCTTCGTGTCCCATCGTTGAAATCTATGAAGAACAACACAATGAATTATCCAAGAACTATCCTTTGCCCAATCTAGTAGAAGTTCTAGAGACAGTGGATCTTCTGTCAATGACTATTCCATGATACCCACATCTCCACTATTTTTGAGACACTTTCTCAGGTTGTGATGAGTCAGAAACAAATTGAGCATGATATGCAAGTTCTGATTGGAAAAGTCTTTCATCACAATGAAATTGTGATGGGTCGTATACTTGGAGAGATCAACTTGTTGAAAGCCAAGCTTGAGTGTTTTGAAGATAAAGCTGAATGGGTAACTTTTCAAATGTGTGCCAATGAAAGTGTTGGCCCAGATGGCAACCCAAGAGGGGGGGATGAATTGGATTCTTTAAAAAATTTTAACCTTTTAAAAACTATTGGCTTTAAGATAAATGAAATTAAATGCAATGCAAATATAAAGCACAAACAAGGAGATAGAGATAGAGATAATAGAAGCACGGCAAACACAAAGATTTATAGTGGTTCGGTGTATCCAACACCTATGTCCACTCCCAAGATTCACTTGGGTCCACACTATAATCGACTTAATTACAGTCGAGTTATTTTCCAAGATCACAACTCACAACTTGTTGTTTCACCCGGGATCACAACGAACCCAGCCGGTTTTCTGGGCTCACCAACACAAAACCCTAAACTCAAGCTAATCTAGCTTGACCCGAGGTATATAACCTCCACTAGTTCAATCCTCTTGATAGAACTAGCACAAACAAGTAAGAAGAATGTTTAAGATACAAGACAGCTCCTTAAATGAGCAAATATTCAAATAAATGAACAAGGTTTAGAAAAGCCTGTTTGAAGTGGATTGATTTGAGCTTTTCTTCTTTTCTTCTTTCCTCTTCTCTTTGGAGATGTTGAATCAGGCCTCAGCTTTGATTCGTTGCAAATGTTGCAGATGAGAAGTTGGAAAATCTTCAAAATAGAGCTTCTTTCCCTTTTGTAAATCCTTCGATTTTTCAAATTTGAACGCTTTGGATTCTTCTTTGAGCTTTGTGGAGTGGAAGGATTTGAGTTTGAATGCTTTTCTCTTGGATTTCAAGCTCAAGACTTCTCGGATTTTTGATTTGAATATTCTCTCTATTTTTTTTTTTTTTTAAACGGGTGTTCTCCCCCTTTTTATAGATTTCTTTTAATCCGTTTTGGGAAGAAAACTAGCCATTGAAATATACCTGGAAACAAAATATCCATTAGAAGTTAGGTAAAAAGAAAATATTACCGTTAGAGCTGATCTGGCATTTTAAATTTTCATCCCAGACAGGTTGGAGTCGGCTCCAACTTTTCAGGTGTCGGCTCCAAGTTATTTATCCAAAAATAGAAAGTTCTGAGTTCATCGAGGAGTCGGCTCCGAAAAAGTTAGGTGTCGGCTCGCCATCGTCAGGTGTTGGCTCCAGAATACTGTGTGTGTCGGCTCCAAGATGCTCAAAAAATAAGCATTCTGTCCCGCATCGGAGTCGGCTCTAGACACTGTAAGTGTCGACTCTGAAACTCTGGGTGTCGGCTTGAAACTCTAGGTGTCGGCTCCAGACCGTATCAAAAATCAGAAGAATATTTGACTGGCCATGGGGTCGGCTCCAGGAATTCTAGGTGTCGACTCCAGGTTCTGAAACTTTGAAACTTATGATTTGCAATTGATTCAAAACTCATTTCTTAATACCTTTAAATCGATCAAATATTTTTAAGCCCTGAAACACTTGTCAAATCCATTAGTAATTAAATAAATATACTTAATTCCTTTATTAATCATCAAAATCAATAATTGGGTCAACAGAAAGCCAAACCAAGGATGCTTCCAACGTTGTTGATTGCTGGACCTCTTCTATTGCCAGGCTTACCAGCCTTCTTGAGCAGCTTCTTACTTCTTTTCAATCACTTCCTCCGATATTTATACCATATATGTCTTATTCCCATCCTCAACTATTGACCCAATTGATGATTTTGATGATTAACAAAACTATTTGAGTATAACAATGAAGGCTCTAATGATTTTGATTAAGTTTTTCAGATTATAAGTCGATTGAATGATCAAAATCAGGAGTTAAATCTTGTTCTGGATCGAATCTAATGTCTAGGTAAGATTGCAGACATTAGAGTCGACTCCAAGAATCATAGAGCCGACTCCAGTATCTGGCACGGATGTTTAGAGTCGACTCCGAGACTGTGAGAGCCGACTCCAACAGAAAAGACAGAACGTTGATTTTCTGGCCCCGACTTAGAGTCGACTCCGGGTCTGTTAGAGTCGACTCTAGAAAAGTATCTTGTTGACCCCAGAAAAGTCAGAGATGACTCCAGAATTAACGGATTAAAGTGTTTCGAGTTAGAGCTGACTCCCGAAAAGTTAGAGTCGACTCCAACCCACCTGGAACAAAAAATCAAATTGCCAGATCAGCTCTAACGGTAATATTTCTATTTTACTTTATTTCTAACGGATATATTTTGTTGCAAGGTACACTTCATGGATAGTTTTCTTCTTCCAAAAATGGTTTGAAAGACATCTATAAAGAGGGAAAACTATCATTCAAAAACAAGAACGGAAAAATGAAAAAACAAAGAAAAAAAAAGGAAATAGAGAAATCCCAATTCAAAAATCCGAAAAAGAGAGAGCCTGAATCTCAAGAAAAAACCTTCTAGCTCAAATCCACTCCACTTCAAAAGCTCAAGAGGAATCCAAGGCATTCAAATCAAAGTTTTGGTGGATTTCCCAAATTGGGATAAAGAGGATCAGTTTCTTGCTTTTCAATCCTTCTCAACTGCTTCAACTGTGAAGAATCGGAGCTGAGGCTTGATTCAATCTAGCAAGGAGAAGAAGAAAAGAAGAAAAGAAGAAAAGCTCAAAAGCCAAACAACTACAAATCAGGCTTTTCTAAACCTTGTTCATTTACTTGTTTATTTGCTCATTGAGGAGCTGTGTACTTGAAAAATAATATTTCTTTTGTTTGTGTCTAGTTCAATCTGGGGATTGAACTAGTGGAGGTAGTCTTACCTCGGTACAAGCTTGGTATAGCTTGTGTTAGGGTTTTGTGCTGGTGAGCCCGGAAAACCAGCTGGGTTCGTTGTGATCCCGGGAAACAATAAGTTTGAGTTGTGAGCTTGTAAAACAACTCGGCTGTAATCAAGAAAGATTATAGTGGACCCAAGTGAATCTGGGAGTGGACGTAGGTGTTGGATACAATCGAACCACTATAAAATCTTGTGTTTGTCGTGTCTCCTTTATCTCTATCTATCTCTCTTATTGATTGTATTTTGTTTTTTTACATCTGCATTCACTTTCACTCACTAAAAGCAAACAAATATTTCAAAAGGTTTAAATTTTTTAAAGAACCCAATTCACCCCCCCCCTCTTGGGTTGTCATCTGGGCCAACAATTGGTATCAGAGCTAGTGCTCATTAGATTTGATCACACGATCAAGAGCTAAAGATCCAAATGGCAGCTCAAGTTGGATCATTTGCTGAAGGTCATTCTACGAATAGACCTCCACTGTTTAATGGTTCAAATTATTCATATTGGAAAGCTAGAATGAGGATATTCATTCAAGCTCTGGACTATGAATGGGATGTTATAATTAATGGACCTAGTACAACCCACACATGTTATTGATGGCACTATTATTCCTAAGCCCGAAAGGGACTGGAATGATAATGATAGGAAGATGGCACAGCTTAACGCTAAAGCCATGAATGTTTTTATATTGCTCTTTAGATGCAAATGAATTTAAGAATCTCCACATGTAATTCCGCAAAGAAGATTTGGGATAGATTAGAGGTTACCCATGAGGGTACCAACCAAGTAAAAGAATCTAAAAAATTAATATTCTTGTTCATAAATATGAGTTGTTTAGCATGGAACAATCTGAAACCATTGCATGCATGTATACTAGATTTACAGATATTGTAAATGGTTTAAAAAGTCTTGGTAAGACATATACTAACTCAGAACTTGTTTGAAAAATTCTTAGGTCACTACCAAGATCAT